>PNEQ01112787.1:0-23820 GCA_003012365.1 Medauroidea extradentata
AGCTCATCCACCTTCCTCAGCAACACCCCATGGGGCACCTTGTCAAACGCCTTTTCAAAGTCAATGAAACAGGCATCGACCTGCCTCCCTTCGTCCACTACCTGTACCAAATCCTCCAGCAACCCTGCCAGTTGGGTCTCACAGGAGAAGCCTCTCCTGAATCCATGCTGGCAGTCATGAAGCCAATCTTTCTCCCTCACCACACCTAACACATACCGAACTAACAACCTCTCCATCACCTTCCCCACATTTGATGTGAGGCTAACCGGCCTGTAACTTCCTGGTTTGCCCTTATCTTCCCCCTGCTTTAACACTGGAACAACGATCGCCTCCTTCCAACCCCTCGGGCGAGGTAATTGTGCACTTCGGTATCTTTATCATTATTGTACCTAGTACTAGAAGTTTCAGGTTTAGTTAACTCTATTTATCCTTGTGTAGCCTACAGTAATATACATACAAATACTTGTAGTGTAGGATCTACGTGCTAACAGTAATTTATACATGGTCGCAAGTTTATTTAAGGTTTTTATGTAGTTATTTATTTGTTTATTAAAAGTTAATTATCAAGTACGCACCCAACAGAAATGATGCCTGTTGTATACTAACTGGTTCTAATGATCTGTACATAACCTACTACATAATCGGTCTTATTACTAAACATAAGTGAGTTGCTGAAGTCCAACGAACTATATGAAAATTTGCTCAGTTCTTACTCATAATTTTATTAAGAAACTTTACCTGTAATACCAGTAGTTTAGTCCCTACACGACGAGTAGCCTCTCTTGATATTTACCCACTACACTCTTCACAAAGTTCTGAGTAACCAAAATGTAGGCCTATTGTTGTTTGGAAGACCAAGAATTGGTATAGCATTTACACTATTGTAAAAATAGCAAAATGACACCAGTAGGTACTTGCAGTCAGCATAAAACAAAACTCGTGTAAATAACAGCAAACATGTAATTCATAATGATTACAATAATTTAATGGATACATAATAAATTCGTTGTAGGGCTGTATATTCGATAATTAGTAAAATATGCCAAACTATTAAAACAACTGAGTTTTGGGTTCTTCTATAAAAAGTATAGGCCTACATCAGCATTGTAACATATGAGGACTCGACAAACCATGGATGTTTATGACTCTCGGAAGAAAGTTTGAAGAAGAGATGCACAGCTGTATAGCCTATCCATTGCTGGAAATTTTACTCTCGGTTAGTATTGTTCTTTCTTAACTTTCTCACTTTACTGATAATGTTGAACACGATGCTTTTTTGAAGGATTGCCAAAACTTCAAGTAGGCTATTGAAATGGTTTGCCTATGGTAAGATTACTTCATCATTATAATGTATTGTCAGACGGTAAACCCACCGGACTTACTCCTACACTGTTTTCTTTCTTGTGTTTGATTTAAATTGTTATTTTAGTTCTGTTTGAACTTGTGTAGCTTAAGAGTAGGATGACTGGCAGCTGCACAATTTAGTAGTCTAAAATTGCCAGTAATAAAATAATTTTCATATACTTTTAACTAAGTTAGTTCTGTATTGTGTTCTTTCGGTTTTGTTTATACTTTTGAGTAATTTCAGTGTTTTATGCCATAAAGGTAATTATTGTAAATTCCCATTAGGGTACATTGTTTGGCAACACAAACAGCGGCCAGATGCGCTCACAGAATTCCGGGAAGGCTATTTTTGGGAAAACAATGTACATATTTTTTTCTGATGAATGTATCCTGAATGTATGTGCATCTCAATTTAAAAAATATTTTGGTTGACATGTTAGGTAACAATAAATAAGCATGATAAGATAAACAGTATGTACTTTAATATAGTCATATATCATAACTTTTAAATGGCATATAGGCCCTAAGTTAGTAGAATTCTGAGTAATTACACAAAAAAACCAGTTTCAAGGGGATGTGCTGGTTGTCAGCCCGTATTCTTCCATAGAAGTACACATTAACCTACTAAAATTTTATTGTAATTCTAACAACTTATGATAGGTTTTTAATAAAAAAAGGTACATTTAAGTAAAATGGATGTGTATGATTTACACTTAAGTTAACATTTCAAGAAAATCTTCCTTATTTTCTTTTGGAAAAGTTGCCAAATATGACTCTCCTCCTGTCCATCAAAGGTTTCCTTCCCAATTCCTTCATCGTTATGCGGCTGCTGGATGATAAGTGAGTGGTTGGTTGGATTGAGGATTTTCTCTGGGGAGGAAGTCGGAGAGTGAAAGTGGGGGAGGCAACGTTCAAAATGGAGAGGTTACATCAGGAGTGCCGCAGGGAAGTGTGTTGGGGCCTTTGTTTTTCACTATAATGGTGAATGACATGGGATTCAGGATCGTAGGAAAAGTAAAACTGTTTGCTGATGACTGTGTACTGTATACAGAGGCAGTGGAATCAACTTGCAGGAGTATATTGATATGTTGTGGTCCTGTACAGTGGAGAACAGAATGAAGATACATGTATGTAAAACCAACTTGGTGAGGTTTACTAGAAAGAGTGTGGTGAGTAGAGAGGTATACAGATGGGATGGGCAAGAGATAGAGGAAGCCACAGAATATAAGTATCTGGGAGTTGTGATACAGGCTGATCTAAGGTAGACAAAGCAGATGAACAGAGTGGTTAAGAAGGGAAGAATGGCTTTAAGACTGCTTGGGAAGGTGTTGAAGCGTGTTTGTGGTGAGGTGAAGGGAAAGGCATATTGTACAATGGTTCGTCCAGTATTGGAATATGCTGCCGAGGAGTGGGATTCGTACGTGGAGGTGCAGGAGCTGAAGAATGTGCAGAGAAAGGCAGCGACGTGGGTGATGAATAAATGGGAAAGGCAGGATCAGACTGATGAGGAGGAAAATAACTTCTGATCTAGTGTGATGATGAAGGAATTGGGATGGAAACTATTGAGGGACAGGAGGAGAGTGGAATGGCTGGTCAGGTTGTATAGGATGATGAATGGGGAGGGGGATGGGGAAATTTGACCTGCAAATTAACTAAGGGAGCTTTTAAGGGTAAAGGTAGCAACAGTGAGAAAATTCAGAAGGTGTGGAGGAGAGCAAAGAGGGGTAGACAGTCAATGCTGGTGAGGACAGTGAGAGAGTGGAATGCACTAGGGAGGAGTTGGTGATGGTTAGGGGAGTTGGAAGGTTTAGGAAAGGACTAGCGGATTGGAACTGTGGGGATGGGGAGGAATCTGTTCGCCACCGGGCGTTAGCTCAATTGTGAGTATAAAACTTATTATTATATTATTATGTCATTATCATCTACAATCATTATAGTTTTCCCATATCCTATGGGAAAGGGGAGGTCATTTATAAATACAATAAATTAGATTGGCCCTAGTATTGAGCTTTGCTGGGCACTCTAACGGAAGAACAGCTATGATAGGATAAATGGTTTATGTACTGCCAATTGTCATCACAGTAGCTAATTGACGTTACTTGCTTAGTTTTTCAGGTAGGATTCCAATAGGCTCAGTTTAATGGTATGCCTCTTACTCCATATGAACTTAATTTATCTAATACCGTATCATGGTTCATGCAGTCAAAGGCTTTTGAAAGAGCTGCAAATATGCCTACTGCCAAATATTTTTTATCCCGTGGATTAATGAAATTTTTAGTAAAGGTATGGTATGTGGTTTGCTGTGTTGATTTTCCTTTCATGGATCCAATCAGGTTTTGTGTGCTAATCTAATTTTTTCAAGAAATGCACCCATATTATTTGCATTGATGGCAAGATAGCTATTGGCCTGTAGTTATTCATATATGTGATCTCTCCCTTTTTGTGAATTGGTTTTTATTTTTGCCCACTTCAGATTGTCTAGGAACACTCCTTCTATTATACATAACTTGGATATATGTATATGTTATAGGGGTTGCGAGAAAGAAATACTGTAGCGTTTTGTAATTAGGGAGTCTGGTATTTCATCCAGTCCTACAGGATTTTTATTTTAAGTTCTGTTACAATTTTTACTATATAATTTTCTGTTATCGGAGTAAAGAATAATGATTTTGGATGTTTTAAATTAAAGTTTTTTTTTAAGTAAGCAAGATTTTGGATTTATTTATAACTGATTCTCTTAGTAATTTTGTGGGTATGGTAGTAAAAAACTTATTGAATATAATTTTAAAAAAATTAATTTATGAAATTTTGTGACTTTTAACGGTTACTGCTGGATTAATATGTTTATGGCCGTATTTGGTTTTTTTTTTACTAAAGTCCACATTTTTTAATTTTTATGGGCATTAATTAATAACTTTGTTGTTATTGTAGTGTTATATTGCTTCTAATATGAATTTTTTATACAGCTTTTCATATTTCTTAGCATACTGTTCATGTTACACTTTTAGTTACAAGTAGCAAACTTTCTAACAAACAGTACGTTCAGTGGCGGTTTGTGCTATTGGGCTGCAGGGCCGCAGCCCTCCCTGATTATTTGGGAATTACAGTGAATAATTTTCATTTAATTTCTACAGCTGCTGTTATATAAAATAATTTATTATGATATCTTTTGAACAACCTACTTGCCAAAACAGTCGGACGATTGCGAAGTCTAGGGAATGCAAGAAAGTTTTAAATGTTTACTTGTGTACGTGTTTCCTGTCTTGGGCGGTCTGAACTAGACAGGGCTGTGCAGCAAGCAGTGCGCACCCCAGTCTGGCAAACCCAACATGTGGGACGGGGGTGTCTGGAATTTGGCGAGTGGTAGTGGCGCTACTGTACACTGCACTAACGACAGACGCAACTCGTCACTCAAATCCCTCGTTTGGCTATATCACTGCAGTAAATTGTACCAAAATTTCGTGACCTGTCCTACACACCGTGGCTCTTTCTACGAACTTTTAACATTTTTCGTACACAACTTTATTAATTAGTTAAAAAATCCTAATATTGTAATTATATTTTCATTAAAAACCCAGCTGATGCACACTTTAAAAAAAAATTGGTCTAAAGTAGCAAGTTTTTACATAATTGAAATTTTTAAACCTATTATGCCAAATAGAATAGTTTATTTGTAATACTCTGCAATAAACTTGCCTCAAATTTCAACAGTTTTCTCTAAGGGGAATGATAATTTTTTGATGTTACTCCTTCACGCCTAGGTGTTAAATAAACAATTTTTACAGCCTATTATTTTACATGAATTATGACAAATTAATATAATATTAACAATACAAAGTAAAATAGAAATGACATTCTTATTCATTTTTAAAGAACATACTTTATAGCACCTGACTAGTTTAAGTTTAGATGCAATATTAAAGACTTCATTAATACTATTGTGTTCCTGATGAATAAATTTCTTAATTTTATTAGTGGAAAGTCATGGCAAAGTTAATTGCAAGTTCCTATCTGAGTTTCACACACATCCGGTAAGTACATTTTGAAGTTGGAAAAGGCCATTTTTAGCTTTGTTGGAGGACTTAGAAACAAAGCTTTTATAGTTTCAGTGTGCGTGTTGTCTGGACAATGACATTCTGACCTTGTGTGTAGCGTTTCTTCATTTTGTGCATCGGCACAGTTAGGCTAATACAATAACCCTGATTATGAACACACTGCAACACATTTTAAACACATGGTACGCGGAGCCCTTAAGAACTAATATTTGAAGTAAGAAGTGAAACTTATTTTAGATATTAACTACGAATTCTTTCATTACAATTTTCACATTTACACTTTTAATCATCTATATTCATTTTACATGAATTCCTTGAAACGTTCTAGACTACAGTTTAAATAAAATTCATAAAAAGTTGAGGGGTTTTAAGTCTCCCTAACAATTTAGGTGACTTCTGGTTTGTGTTAAATACAATCAAATACAATTTTAAGCATATGTTTTGTATTCAACTAATCTTTAACAGAAATGTTTTGTGAATGTGAAGACAGTAAACAAAACCAGTTTTGACAAAATAATAATCTTCACAAGTCTACTTGATGCTTGCAATAAAACTTCTGCATATTACTTTTACATGCTGCTGTAACGGGGAACAAACAATTTTTTCTTGGTGATTGTTCCTTAAACATAATAGAGTAGTACCGATACTGTACCTACAAAGTTTCATTGCTGAAAAATTAGCTTTATCAAAGTTATGGCAAATAAAATTATCATTATTTATTTTGAACACCCGCAAAAAATGCATTGCAATGCCAGATGCCACTGTGACATCAGTGCACATACATCAGCCTGTTCGTACCCTGTTTACATAACCATGTTGTATGTTTCTCTTTGTTAGAGTTCAGGTCAAGGGTGTTCAAGTGCGATAAAATCATAATTGTATATTTTTATGAAATAGTGTTAGTTGACGTGAGCGGGGATCGTGATTAAGTGTTGTTTGCCCGGTGCGCCAGCCCGTTAAGAGAGAACGGGCACTCATGAGAGCAGAGACTCTAGGTTTCAGGGCCACGTGGCCGACGGCCGTGGCGTTGCAGAACACTCCCCACTCTACGTCGCTATGTTACTTACGCAGGGGAATCTTATGGCGTTCCCCACGCCCGTAGCACTAAAGTAGAAAAATACACACCTACACACACTATAGGTCTAGTACTGGAAGGCGGGTTGAAGGGTCCCGTGCCCTTATGGCCGTGAAGCGTCAAGTAATAAATACGCACCTGTAACTGGAAAAACGTATTTATTGGTAAAGCACCATGCTCAAATCATACAACACTGGTGGCGCAAATAGCGGACCCGGCCCTAAGCCCGTCCGGTGGGCGATGCTGTTACGTGAAAATTCAATACACGAGTGAAAAAGATTATTTAAGTAATGCCCCTGGGCGACGAGTTGCAGGGGTGAACGGTACACCTCCGGGCCAGCAAAGTTAAAAGAAAATGTTCCAGACGAAAAGAATGACTATTGTTACGCTACTGACTATGCAAAGTTGTGAAGGGCCTGGAGTGACTAACACGTCGACCGTCCCGGTCCGCTGCGTAATGTCAACTGGCGAGTCCTTCCCGCGTGCATGACGTCGTGCCGCCAAAGCGCGGGAAGCACTCGCCGGAAAACACAAAATCACTTAATTAAACAGGGGCAAAGGCCCAAAACACTCATAATAGCACAGCTTGAGGGTTAGAGTCCCAAATTTGTATAACGCGATAGTTTATGGAGAGTTTACGTAATTTATAGTTACGTGAATTTTGAACCATACAACATTTAAAAACGTAGACACTGCATTTGGACGTTATTTGAATAGAAATAATTATAACACAACACTGGCAATTACAGAACAAATAAAACGTGAAACTGTTTGGGGGAGAACGTGTGTAGATATTTGGGCGGCAAGTTGGCTGCGTGGGCGAGTCTAAGTTGTCGCGAGGCGCAGGGGTGTTTTATTGGTATTAAGGTTAAATACGAAAAAGTTGAGAGGGGGCACAGTACACATGAAACACACTTACCCATGGCCTTTCTATATTATTGCCTGTTAAATGGCATAACTCCCCTTGACGGGAAAAGCACGGGAGGGCTTTTACACAGTGTTCAACTTTGACGTTAAATTACGTCGCTTCTCGTCAAGGGGGCATAGTCCTACCATTTGCTGGCAGTTCTATGGGACCGACGCACACGCTGGTGGCACCCGGCGTCGCGGGGGCGGCGTCTGGACGCCGCTACTTCGTGTGCCCACGTGGCCGGGTGTGTTCCCATATTCCATGGCTGTACGGGCGCTCGGCCCGTTCCGTAATGGTGGCTTGATGCGCACGACGGGCTCGGAGAGAGGGAGTTGCGGAACGACCCGCGATATAGTTTAGTAGACAATACTTGTGAGTGGAGTTTCCTCTTACAAAACAATTTTAGCTCCCATAGTTTTCTCATGACTGTGTGACAGTCAAAATTTGCTTGTTCTGCTGCCGTGCAAATAGTGAAAACCATCTGACCTACATAAACAAAATAATTCACTGTGATATAACATCTCATGAGCTATGCAATAAAGGATTTAAAAGACCATAATGTAATATTTTCAATTTTGAAAAAAATTGCAAAAATACAAGAAAAAAGTTGGAAATTCAGAAATTTTTTAAAATACAAAAATTGTTCACGGGATTTTTTTAAAAATGTTTCATTACGTAGACCGTCATATGCTATTTCACTGTGAATTATTTTACTTATGTAAGCCAATTGGTTTTCACTTTTTGCATGGCAGCAGAACATGCCAATTTTGGCCTTGACGCACCGTTATAAGAAAATAATGTGAGTTAAATTGTTTCGTAAGAGGAAAATGTACTTACAAGTATCGTCTATAAAACTAACAACATTTCATAAAAATATACAATTAATGATTTTATCGCACTTATACACCCTTAAGCTATGTATACTGTACAAGTAACATTCCCAGCATGTGAACAAGTAGAGAATGTATTACACTACAATAAATAAAGCACAAGCTAAAAACAAACATTAAGTTCCAAGGTGGTGGTCCAACAACATTTAGTGTAGGTATGTATATTTTACGTAGAAGAGCCTACCTATATTTAACATTTCACTTGTTTGTTTTTCTTACATTTTTTTCCAGAAAGTAAAGATTCTTACATGTTTATTTAATTTTAAAAATCTACTACATAATTATTGAAAATAGTTACCATTATAACACTACAAACAAACATGATATAACAGAATAGTAAAGATTGCCTGCTTGCAACTCATGCATATGGTAAAAGGCTGTTATTAAACAAATAGGTACGACAAACATTTGGGAAGTATAGTACAGATTGACCAACTAAACATTTTAATCCCGCTACGGTCTGTTGAAAAATAAAACGTATGTAAACCATTATGATTTAATACCATATGCATCTAGTGGTAATGAACAGTAAAACAGAAACTTAAAATAAGTGAATTTTATGGTCGTACAGTACATAATGTAGATCTGCAAACTATTTATGCAAAGCCTTTATATTCTTAATGACTTTAAAATTTTTTTCACTTCTTACATTGATTTGTACATGTTTAGTAGGAAAAATTATACATAATGAATTCAGTGGCCAACATGTTAAGAGTCCTCTACCATATTCATACCCAAACCCTGTCTAATTCGTTTGTCTACTGTTTTACTGAGCGAGATGGTGCAATGGTAGCATGTTGGACTCACATTTAGGAAGACTCAGATTCAATCCCCAGCTCTGGCCATGCTTAATTTGATTTTCCATGGTTTCCAATAACCACTATAGGGAATGCTGTCATGGTTCCTTAACAAAGGCCATTACACTCCTCTCCCAGCTCTTGTCATTGATCAAATAGTGTGTCACAATCTCTAATGATGACTTAACTGTCGAACAGACGTAAAGCACGCTTACCATCTGCTGTCTCAGTTGTGACAGATAAGGGAGAACATTAACAATTAGATATGTTAAGAAAATTTCTTGTTTAAAAATGTACAAAACAGATTAAACCAAGTTACCGTATCTATATATTGTACAAATTTACTAAACTTTCTTGTTATCTTGAAACGTCTAAAAAAATTCAAGTATGAGGATTTATTATAGATATTTTGAATAGACCTTGCAAGTTACCCCTAAAATGATAGCCGAAAATCCAAAATTCCTCGATTCAATAGTCAGTATCCCTCAATTACATAGTATGTATAACTTAGGCAATAATTTATAGTGAAATTTCAAAAATGTGTGCATGTCCTTATACAAGTGTTAGAGAACTTCATTTAATTTTTTTGTAATAATTTATTTAAAACAGATAAGTGGGAAAACATCACTTTTAAGATACAGTACTTAAAATAACTTTAAAATTACAATTCCCATACAAAAACAAAATTATGTAAGTATAAACCAAATTACTTTTTTGTAGAATATAGTATTTTTGGATCACAATAAAAATATAATTTACACACATTTTTTAACTATCCAATCAAGGGCCGTACCATTGCTTTAGTATTCCTGGATGATACCCCTTTTAATATTTCCAAAACAGTTTTTCACAAATATCAAATATAGTATCCATGTTGTTAAACAACCTCTTTACAGGGTAAGTATGGTCCTTATAAGTACTTAAAAAGTTCTTACTTGATAACATTCATTTTAAGGGCCATAAAAGTCTTTATTTTATCAATTGGTAGCTAAAAAATCTTTATGTTTGCAACTTTTTTTTGAAACTTTTATTTGTAGTACTGTATTTACTTGCATAACTAATTACACATTTTTTGTTATGCATTTTTGGGTTAAAAACAGTTTTATACATAAGATAATTGAGATATTTTTTGCTCCTAACATGAAGCAACTTTTATGCTTCTGAGACATAGAGCCAATTTTATGCTCCTGAGGCAGAGAACCATTTTTACGTTCCAGAAAAATATTTTTGCTACAAATTCATATGTGAAAATATTGTGTGTGTAAGGTATGTGAAGGCGTAAGATATGGGAGTAAATATGGTATTTATACTTTTTACGTATTTTAAAAAGAATGTTTTAGAATGAGCATTATTGATAATATTTAAGTACTGCAAAATGTATCTGACCTTAACATGTTTTTGCTTAGAATGTGTGTTCTCATTGCCAAACATGCTAGAGTTCGCCTGACGTGAAAAACCTTATAACATTGGATCTCTTATGTATCGTGAGAACCGGACAAATTTTTAACAACCAATATTGGACCGTGGATTGATTGGTACCAGTGCTATCA
This sequence comes from Medauroidea extradentata, assembly GCA_003012365.1. Taxonomy (NCBI): domain Eukaryota; kingdom Metazoa; phylum Arthropoda; class Insecta; order Phasmatodea; family Phasmatidae; genus Medauroidea; species Medauroidea extradentata. Next base: position 10,622 of record PNEQ01112787.1, read on the forward strand.
GACTAATAATGTTTCCATGTGGAAGGTTTACATTTTTTTGAAACTTTTTTTTATAATCCATTATATTTTCTGTTTGTTGTAAAAAGTGTTTGTCCTTAAAGTCCTTAAAAATATTTTAAAAGGTCCTTAGAATTCCTTTTTTCAGTGTACCAAGGGAGTACGAACCATGGTTTAGAGCCATAAAACCAGGCAAAGTACAAAAATACATATTGCAAAATATAAAACTTAAGTGAACTTGCTTGCTGCACTCGTACTAAGGATGCCGATTTTTCTCAAACAGCAAAGGCAATCAAAAAATATCTGATACTCAGTAACGTTACGGCTAGGGCTGCCAACTGCTGTACATGGAAACGTGAAGTCCATAGATAATTATGCGCTAAGAGAGAAAAGTGATAAATTCGAAGAAAATATTTCTGATATTTAAAAATTTTATCCAACAAATCCTGGGAGGTGGACAAATGGCAGGGGCTAGAGTATGCGCAAAGTGTGGATTCAAACATGTGGGTCAATGAACTCGCAAAATCTACCCTTCCCTATTTAGTAAAAATTATAAAATTTTTGAAGTAAGTCATAAAATAAATTTTTATTGATAGTAAATTAATACGTAACTTTAGGTTATGAATTACTTAAACATTTCTAAAATACTGTGAATATAACCTTACTGATGTTTTTAGCGCGTTAGGTAACCCTTATAAAAACTGATACTTTTTTTTTGTTAATTTGGTTTTACGTACCCTCGAACAGCACGTGGCCTTGGTAGAGGTACACGGAGGGAGAGGAAAAAGGAGTTGACCTGGTCCTGTTAAAGGAAACGTCCCAGAATTTGCCTGGAGTGAATCCTGGAAAACTGAATCTGGATGGCCGGAGCCAGGTATCGAACCCAGATCCTCTCGAATGTGAGGCAAGTATTTTACCGCTGCTCCACCTAGCTTGCCTATATAGAACGTTTTGTCTAATTGTGCAAAACTTTAGACATGTCTATACACATCAGTCAAATGCACGAATATAAATTAACAATTGGTCTTTAAATATGTCCAACAGGCAACAATACATGTAACATGTGTAACAACAGCTTTTGATAACCCTCCCAATGTGCCGGTACAAGCAGTGTTTGTGCAGTGATGTAACACCAGTAAGAAAGGAATTTATGGTCGTGCAATAATGGCCCCCCATAAACTGCTACTTTTAATGGAAAATTACCAAGTAAATAGCAAAGTTTATAAAATAAATGTTATATTTATGTGTATTCGTGCTTTAATAGGTACATCAAAATGCACCTACACCTATAAAAAAATTATGATATAAGTAGCATCAACTCCATCTGTCTATAAAAATTAATTTCAAAAAATAAAAATCAATTAGTTCATTTGAGAAGACAATTATGTATTATGAAAAGTAAATAAAGCTTACTTCAATATAAAAAGCTATTAATTAATTCTTCTGATAGTGTCTAAAAACATAGCTAACATTTTCCCAAAATATTCAATCAAGAATTGTCATTACAATAAAAAATTACCTAAGTAATATTATTATTAATGAATTACATAGGAAATCACATTAACACTTTTACAGGACAAGAATTTTCTTACGATGTTACATAGGGAAAAACATCTCTTGTCAATGATTCCTAATGTGCAACACACTCATGCTATGTATTATTGAATATTGAACAACGCTCAGCATATGAAGCACGAAAGGTGGCACGAGAAGTGTGTTTAGGTGATACAGTGAATTTTCCATGACGCGGTCACATCAATTTGTATGAGCACTTACTAAGTAAAGTTATGCAGGCAGTGGGTACGTAAACATAGTCATAAATAAAATTTATAAATTAAGTTACAGGGAGGAATATATTATTTGATTTTATTTCAATAATGTATTTAAATAGGAAAAATACACCGAACTGCATTCAGTAATACAATGCTAACTATGCAAGTAAGATAACTAGCTAATGTTTAGTTATCTACAGTAAAAGGTAATGCTTTTTTTCATAGGTTAAATCTTTAGTGCTACGTTTATCCTGAATGGCCTATAAGCAATTTAACTGTACCCTAGTTCCAACAGTCAACCCGGCAATTCAAAACAGTGTGTACTCATAACCTCATGTTGGCACATCAGAACAGTAAATCGAAAGTAAAGCCATTTAAATGTTACTATTAAGTATCAAATCACTGCAGTGGACTTCTATCAGAACACACAAAGTACCTCACAAAAATATGCCTCACTGCATACTTGATAGTCACTTTAAAGGATGCTAGACAAATGCAGTATGTAAATGCTAACAGCAATGAAAGCATTGTTTTTTTTTTTGTAACACGGCATAGTGTTCTTAAAAAAAAAGAATAATGAATGGTTCCATCACAGTAAAAGTACTGCTATGCTTAATACAAACTAAGTTCTAGCAAATTTAGCTACCTTATTTTTCTGCTTATATATTTTCTTACATTCTGCAGTGTTTTTTTTGTGAAAACTGCCTCATACGCATTCTCAGGTAATACTTAACAACATAAGTAATAGTTTCAAGTTTGTGAACTTTGCATGGAAATGTGAGATGTTTGTTTTTTTATCAGATGTGATGTTGTTAACTCAAAAACATTTGGAGAGTAAGAAAAGATCTGGAAAAGATTTTCAATTTCTTTTATAAAACTAAAGAAATAGTGATTGGGTGAATGAGCCATCCTTTGGTTTTTATATTTACTAATTCAGATTCTGGTTGCTGGGAGAAAACAACAGATAATGCTATAGCTGTTTAGCATTTGGAACACTTACTGGGTGTTAAGATATTTTTGCTCAAATAACCAGTTAAATAGTATACAACACAATCGACCACTGGGGAATATGAGTAGTCGTGTTCAACAACATCATCAAATTCCCACTCTTCGTGGTCAATAAGCGTATTTAGCTTATTCTTCAGATCTTCATAAATTGTTGGTGCTCTACTGTCATAAATCTCTCTTAACAGTGTCACTGAAATCAATTGAGCCGCTGGCCGATCATCTATTACAGTAGTATTTCCAGATTTTGGAGGTTTCAAAATGCTGAACAAAGACAACAATTTGTATAGTTGCAAAAACGTAGGAGTAGCTGGATGGTCGTTTTGTCCTCCTGCCTGCCTAATAGTTCCAAAAAATTTCTGCAATCACAAGCAATACTAAATAAGAAACATTTGATAAAAATGGGAAACCTTGAACTTATCAACATTAAATTATGTTTTCTAAAATTCCTAAAGTTGCACACATGCATTTCTGTATGTACACATATAGGTAAACAAAACAAAATTACAGTAAGGTCAGTTAATGGAAATGTATAAGGGAAAGCAAATGTTTTACTTATCATTATTCAATGCGCCAAGTAGCATTAGTTTATGAAAACAACAATGAAACAAACCACACATTAGTTTTGTAGTTACTTTTTCACTTTATTAATGGCAATCCTTAAGAAGGCGTGGTATATAATTCAACGCCAAAAGCATGAATCTATAACTGTAAGTTTCTTGAAGCCAATTTGCGAAAATTAAACAATAGCAATTCCAGACAATAGATTTATCCAACGTTTTAAACAAAATTGTTTCCAGTGTTAAGAACTTCTGAGGCACAATCTCTGACGCCGGAACCTCGTGCATTTAACTGCGGCGCAAGAGGTCACGCGTAACTAATGAGTAATATTGGATAAATATTTTATGATGAAGTTGCCTAATACCATATCTAGAATTGTCATTGAGTGTTTTATCCATTTTGGCTTCGAAAAAAAGGATAGAATTCAATTCATGTTTTCAGCGTTTATTTATGTACCACGCACTCTTAAAAGGGGGGGGGGGGGGTGGAAAACTGTTAAATTTGTTTCCAGTATCTTCTATATTTCTCTTTTGTCACTTAAGATATTGAGGTGATCTTTGCATCTGAATGGTGCTCATGTAAATGTCTAAAAAGTAGTTTTTTGATTTTTCAAAATTTGTTCTTGAAAGCCGGTAAAAAATTGAAACATATTTTCAACTAATCATCTATATCTCGTGAATCTTTTGAGATATCAAGATGGTTTTTGCTTCAATATGAAGCTTAGGTAAATACCTAAAAACTAAATTCAGTATTCTTCAATAGTCATCCCTGCAAGTTGTTAAAAAAAATAAAATGTGTTTCCAAGTAATCATCAGTACCTCCCAAACTATTTGAGATATCGGGGTGGTTTTTGCTTTAAAGTGGAGAGGTATAGTTATGCTTTTCCTTTAAAATGGAGAGGTATAGTTATGCTTTTTCCTTTAAAATGTTACTTATGTAAAGAGCCAACCGGATAAGGTATCGATATTCACTTTGCTTTAAAATATTGAGTACGTAATTACTAAATAATTGATTTCAACATTTCTAGTAATTCGAATGGAAGGGATGAAAAGCTGATAAACATATTTTCGATTCCTCCACGATATCTCAGTAAGTTAATGATACCTCAATATGCTCTACGATTATAAAATAGCATAACTAAATATCTAAAAAAAATTTATTTTAGCATTTTTATGAAATCAGTATTTAAGATGGTTAAAAAGTTGGAAAAAAAACTTTTTGGAGGTAATGAAATTAAACTGACGTGAAATCAAAACGCTCTTGTCATTAAAGTTTGCGTACGTAAATATATAAACCAATTTAAGGTAATTTGCTAATTATATATAGTACAGAGAATATACTAACACCATCAATTAATACGTAATTAAAAGTTAGTTACTCTTTTCTATAGCACACGCGGGCGAAGACACAACGGGACAGGTAGTAATTTAATAAGAGAATCACGACAGATTTACTTCTATTACTGTACCACTACTGTAAGTCACATAGAGGGGTACTTGCTTTTGAAAAAAAAAAAAAAACATTGATTAGGTATGTTCAGAGTACATATATTCAAAACACATGCAAACAATATTCTCTATTTTTTCCATATTTTCATATACAAAAGGAATACTGTTTCCTTCTCGTTTTTCTTTATTGCACAGTGCAAATTTCATGTTTCTTGATAGTGAAATGCACATTCTTCCAGTTTCATCTCACAGTGATAATGTTCATATTTTAAAGTACTAAGTAAAATTGCATAAAAGTACATACCTAAATTACTATCCATATTTAAAAAAGGAACTGAATCACCATTCGTAAAAATGTTTTGTTAATGCAGCTTGGCACACACTTGTTGGCAAGATAATGAGTTTATATTAATGCAAGTACATGATAAAATAGTACAGTATGAGAATGATTTTGTCTTATGCATTTTTAATAAAATAGTACAGTAATGATGGAAAATGATTTTGTCTTGTGCATTTTGTGTTATTGATTCAAGGCAAAAAAAATTTAATTAAATTACCTGTATGTGGTTATCTTAAAATTACGGATAAAACACGCACGTAAACTAGCAACAATAAGTACCTAAATGTGCATTTGATAAAACATTTTTTAGTTTTTGTCTTCAAAAACATTCAATACATACTTTGTTACTTAATTATTTCGGTACTAGCAATCCGAATGGGCAAGATGTAAGTTATGGTTGTACGGGTCAAGTTATAGGTTATGGTTCGTGTACAGCAATTGAGCTTTAAGTTTGTCTTTGAACTTATTGTTTATACTGTTCGCATAAATATGTTAGTTAAAATATATTTTAACACATGATAGGGGGACTATGGCATTATTTATATCGACTTTAATTTTAAATACGGGCGTTGCCAGCCTTACGACACACTAAAATACAGCATCAGTGTATTAATGGTCGCGTCCTTCATCTGAAACACTTTGACGGGCGACAAACATAACCATGCTCGTTCTTTTTTTATGAAACATCTTTCCATTGACATGTCGTTCTGACAACAGGGAGAAAACACGATCCATCTCGGTCTATTGCAGTATTATATAACCAAACGGACTAGTTTTAGATTACCTAATTTCACCAATAATCTGTGCATTTCTCGACATTGATTAACATTGATAGTCTGGTATGTCTAAAGATTATTATTTTAAAACATTTTTTTCTGATGCATTCGATTTGATTTTTTTTTATCATGACGGTTGAGAATATCAGGCCGTAAGTATAAACTTATTATATTAGAATTGATTCGTAATAGATGTGCAAAATTTCAAATAATTAAGATGTCTGGAAGTTAGCCAAATTTAATAATATTCAGATGTTTGAAAGAGGATGAAAGTTTAATGGAAAGATCCAACTATAGCCTTGCATGCAGTACATACAGGTGAAAGTAACAGTAGCAGGTTAAAAAATTACAACCACAATCTGGAAATTAAGTAAACTTTCCCTAATTTGGTTTGTTTAAAAATTTCAACAATGAGCTGTTATTTTTCCCCATTTAACCCCAATACAGATTCAGGTTTTACAATTATAAAACACAAGACTCAAAATACATAAGAACCAGGATTTTTGGCCATCCTAATTTTGGTTTACCGAAATTTTCCTCAGTCACTCTGTTTTAATATTCGATTGATTCTTAACTATAAACTGTAACTGAATCCTTCCCTGTCCCTACTCTGATTGAACAAATGGTTTACGTATGTAACGACAACATTGTCGAAGAGACGTTAAGGTCAAAGGTCTCAAACCCAATAAAGAAAAATAATTAATTATAACACAAATTACTGTACACGAAGAAAAGATCCTACTGATATTGAAATGTATGTATATTGAATGAATTATTTTGCAATGCAAATCAAACAAAAGAATTACTAATTCTGTTCAGTTTTATGTTTTGACTTGCCTCCAATGCATCCTGATTCATTCTGCCAGCCAAAACATATTTGAAGCCACAGTTGTTTAAAAGATAATTGGTCAAACATGTAACTGATGTAATGGTGACTCAATCCTTCAATTGTGTTCTTTGTCAAACACTCTGTTTTTGTAACAGAACCATTTCTGAAATTTTCTTCCCATTCATTTAACCAGTGCAGGGAAGACTGCAGCACCTGCATTTTGTAACATAACCACATATAGCAACAGTAAATATCACCTATAAATCTGAATTACAGCAACATGGATTATTTGTATCTTATGGTTTTTTAAAACTAATTTTACAGTACTTTACGTAAATGAACTTTGCTTTGTGAAACACGTGCGATATGCTTATCTCATAATCAGAACTTTTGTGTCTTATTCCCTCAAGAGGAAATTTTCTATTTAAAGCGTCAAACAACCTGTTAAAATCTTAAACAAAAATCCACTGTTGAAGCACAATTTTGAACTTGTGGCAATTTTCGTCTTTCATAAATTCGAAGTCCAGCTGCTACAGAGTTGCTAAGGACCTGCAACATGTTACATGCCAATAACAACTGCTGACTGTACACCTGCCCCATGTATGTGGTCACATTGTTACAAGTCAGTTTTATCCCACCTATATGTAGCAGCAGTTATTATTTTATTTCAACCCATCACCTTCTTTGTTGTAGATGTGATGACACCTGAAGTTGTATCAAAATAAATCATACATAATTTACAATGTTTTCTAAAACGTTGCTGGAATGATAGTCCAAATGGTTCAATTGGACAAAGTTAATGAGGCGAGAGGACAATAACATTATAATGTTTTTGTCATACATCATCCCGTAAATATTGCCAAATTTACGTTTAATTCAATTTGCGTTTCAGCAGCTATAGTCTTAGCTCCTTCGTATGTGCATACATATAACTATGATCAATTTTCAAATTTTAGGCCACATCTGATAGTTTGCCTGTAATTTTTAAAATATATTTAGGGCAACAAAATTATCATATTGTGGAATACCTGCATTAGTTAGTCACAAACCTATCATAAATTTACTGCTATAAACGTTATAGTTTTCCTGATGTTTGCACCCAAATTTCCACCAATTTTACTATGAAAATAAATCAAAACTAAGCAAAACCATTGTCAGAGATGAACGGTGCACTATATTGCAAAACATATATGTAGAATTGTACATTGTATAACTGCTATTAGTCTTGAGTTTTTTAAAAGCATTCTGTTTGAAAAAATTTGTGCTTTGAACACCAATGTGAAGAAACTATTACAGAACATTGCCTTTAACTCAACCTATTTGAAAAAAAAAAAAAAACGTTTTATGCAAATATTGACTTTAATACGCTGTAATACAAAAACTTAAAGTTTAAAAAAATTTTGTTGTAGTAAAAAATAATCGCATTGTTGCCCTAAATATATACCTACAAAATAAACAATATCTTGCACAGATAAAAATGTTATTAAAAAAATTTCCTTCCCCCTTCTATATTTCCGCTGCTGTTTTGAAATTATTGTTTAAATAAGTCTTTAAAGACTAGCATAAGGCCCACAATTGAGTATGTTGCCTGAAAAACCTAACCGCGACTAAATCAATTTGATTTTTAATGTGAAGTGTTTTACAGAAATAACAGAATTTTTTTTCTGCAAAATGATGCAAATTTTATAGAAAAGAAAATTTAAGATTTGCTGAAATTAAAAAATTGTTCAACACTTTTGTTTTTTACTGTTAGGTGCTGTAACAGAATTTTATGAATTGCAAAAGAAAGACGTATGTTACATGGCACCTCATCTACAAAAACGAAGAAAGAAGTAAATTTTGTCTCTTTTTTTTTAAATATAGAATTTTCCGGCTAGAAGACTTGCAGGCCTTGCAAGCAACAATAAAACACGTGAATAAAATTGAATTCACTATTACTGAAAATAAGTCAAACCTATTCATACATTAACTTTTTCAATACGAATTGCGCGTGTCTTTCAATCAAATGTATTATCAGCATGTAACATTATCCTTGTATTGGGAAAAGTTTTTAAAATTAATAAAAAAGACAATATGTAGAATAAAACTTACTATACGCTTGTGCTTTTTAAAAAGGCCTATATAGTGTTTTGAAACGTAATATTTCGGATACAATAACGTTCTACACTGCACGATTAAGTTATTTAAATAGTTCGAGCTATTACTAAGTATCGGTGTAAATTGTGTTACTATTTCTCAATATAATGTTAAAAAAATCGTGAATCATTGCCTATGAACTAAATTTAATCAAATATGCAACACATAAAATAAAGAAATGTATTCTAAAGAAAGAAAAACGTTAACCGTTTATCTAGCTCTGCCTGTTGTGTATAAGGTTTTCGGGAAACACTGCTTATGTCCTAATCTTTTCAAAAGGACATTTTAATGTGTTGATCAGTAGCAGTTTTTGCTACCCTTGGTTTCGGTAAAATAATTAAAACATTCACAGATGTTTTCTTCTGCAGCATAAACTATTGTAGATAGAAGTAAGCATGCCAAGAACAGTTTTCAACTATATGACACTGTATAGGTCTCAATACATTATTTTAAATACTAGACAATTTTTACGCGTTATTGGCCTATAATTTGTAAAGAAACTTGAGAATTGTAAAAATGTAGCTCACTGAATTTCATACAGCAGAGAAATATTTATTGTTATCATTAGTATTGTATATATTGAACACAAAATCACAGAAAAAACTTAAACTGTTGCGTAACATGAGAAGTGTCCTAGCTCTGGTTTACAATTTTAAACATCGTGACATGTTGTACTGTTGTAAATGGCGATTTATCATGTAATGTCCATCAGTTGTCTTAATTTACGTTCGTAACTATACAGAACACCAACCCCTTGTCCGTCAAAAATTGTAATATGTTTGCGTAGTATAACAAATAGTACTATTGTGTGTAGTGTGTTTGTAAACGAAACATTTTTTCTGTACAGTGTTAATTTCAAGTAGTGTAAATCAATTAAACGTTTTAAAAGTACGTAAACCATCAAGAAAAAAAGTAAACATCTTGTTTCGACCTCAGTTTACCATATTTTCAATATAGAAAAGGAACGTGTCACGCATTTTATTTTGGTGGTAAATTGATAGAGTGAAATCTATGTCAACATAAATGCTATTTTGGTTGTTAATTACAATTACTCTTAGTGTATGAGTTGCAGAGCAAATCTAAAACATGCGGTACAATTCGTCAGTCTATAACATATTTTAACCAATCTGCCAGCAAAAACTCACAAATTGTAAATATATGTTGTTAATTTACAATTCTATGTTCACACAAAATTAAAAGTGCTTGTAACAAATGTAGATATAATATTACCATTATCAATAGTGTGTGGATGAAGCAAGAGTGAACCTATAGTCGGGTCACTGCTCTAGACCGCGCGCGTCTGAAATATTTTTCTTCTTCTACCTGCCGCCAAAATAACTGGGTGTCGCGGAACTCTTCAAGTGGGGTATTGGAATTAAATTTAGAGTATTATTTTTCTTTCGTTCACTGTTACCCCCCCCCCCTCCCCCAACTATTTTCAATAACAATAAAGTTTGTCGCTTACTGCATTTTTTCCCTGCACTTTTCTGTAAACAGGGCGCCGAACATTGATTAAATATTATTTAACAATTAAATTATATACATAAGGAAACTTAACGGGCACCAACATTGGCAGGACAGTCTATACTTGTATTATAAACATTTTGACGTCATTAGGCTCAGTAGTTTTTGATTAATGACTAGTTTAGTTTGAACGTTTCTTGAGCGCTCGAAGCATGTATTCGCCAGGATGGATGAGGACCGACCAAAAATGGCGGACGAGTATACCCAGTCTTTATAGTGCCTTAACGAGAACGATAATGAATACTCTGGGCGAACTGAGACACAGCCTAAACTTTAGGAGCGAACAGTGCCGTCAGTATAAACTAATCGTATAAACTAAGGGACGACTGAAAAGTCTACATTCTGAAATGTTACCTTTCCAGTTATTTTAAATCTTAGCCTGAAAGCCTGAGAGGTAACAATTTCGGTTTTATACGCAAACTGTTAAGTTTACTAAATCCTGACAAGTGTCCACTACATGAAAGAAAACTACTAAGGATTTTAACACAAATATCGACATCTCAAAAAACCTTAAAAGTCCCCACATTATGAATGTTACTGTTCCTACTTTTATCGCAAATGCACTACATTTTGTCCGTTCTAAGGAAAACGTTCTCTAAATCGCGTCCGAGAATCAGTGGCACGAATTCAACTCGTTCGCTGGTCGCTAGAGGTCAGCTGCATAGCGTGATCAGCACACAACATATGGTTCATCTCGAAGTTTTTGTTAGGCTTAAAAGAAAGAGTGAGCATGTCGTTTAATGCACGTGTCAAATTTATTTACCAACTACTTTACAGTTGCTGAAGAATTTGTGTTCCACGAAATTAGTTTAGACAATTTCCTTAAAAATGCGGTCTTTGACTACTGTATTGAAAATTTAATAGTAAAATATGTTCAGCCTCGGCGCCACGTGTAAATCGATACTGGCTTCTTTTGATGCTCACTTTGATAATTATTATAAATACAGTTTTAATAAGCGAGCAAACTTAAATTAATTGATGCGCAACTCTTGTTCCAGTAGACGTTTTTAGTATGTAAAATCGGTAAGATAGTTAACCTTATTTTACACCTCAAATTTAAGGCCATATACCAATTGCTACTTTTAAGTATACGCGGTCGAAGTGGCCCGTTTTAGTTTTCTAAAAGTTTGACATTAACTAATTTAGTATTTAGTTTCGTGTGTAATGAAACTACCAAATACTTATATCTGAATTCTACAGATAGCCTTCGAACGGCCGACTGTCGACGGTGTTCAAATATTGAACAGTAAATACTAAATAATAAAATATTAATAAGGACATTGCCTAAATAGTTATATCCGAAATGTCGTTATTCGTTTGTATCGTTTTGCACACTTCCGGGATCGTAAGTTCATAGTCACAATTCCTTATTCGTCTGTAAAACATAAAGTCACCATATTCAACTCATATTGTCAACTGAAAATCTGGGTTTTAAATTAAACATTCTAAAATATAAAATGCAAATACGAGGCACGATATTCCCAAACGTGTTCTTAAAAATTGGTGGAAAATATTTCTGATGCTATAAATAACGCCCTTGTGTGTTTGAAGGATATAAATAGTGATAAAATAATTTAATCACTCAGTTAAAGTGTTGGTTTTATCTTTAAATTACAGGTTACATAACTGTTGGGGTACAAAAATACTATAGAAGCATTGCTGACTGACATTCTTTCATCAGTCAACACAAACCCCCGACTATTGGAAAACTTAACTTTGTTGGTAAGTTTATGTGTTTCCTTAGTTACGTTGTAAGAACGAACATTTCTAAATCTACTTGTTGAGCTGTTGAAAAGTATTACGCACACATTTTTACGGAATTCTCAATTCATACATTTAAAGTTCCATGACCTATTATGATAGTATTTCTGAGTCATCAAATATATTTTATGCTTTATGATGGATTTATCATCATGTTCAGTTTCCGAGCAAACTTAGTTCTAGATAAATGTTAAGCGACACGAGACATTCAAATATTGACCATGCGTTTAAAGTGTTTGTTTTGAAAACTTTGAGGTTAACTTCAATCAGGGCTTAAAACCTCGCTGTTAAAGGGCCGTAAACCCTTCGTAACTCATGCCACTATCTTCAATGAAGCCGTGTTTCTTTTCTTGGAAACTCGAATTTTCATTTATATACAAAATAAAACTACATAGTAAAACCAATTATTAACAAAATTGTGTAATCTACTCTCGTCCAGGAAAAATAAAACAATTGTGAAAGTAGTATAAATTATGAAGCATGACCTTAAGTAAGAACAGTTTTGATTTTCAACAGAAATGTCTTTCCACGCAGAATGTGAATATGATGATTAACGTAGCCACCTATAAAGCGGATGATCTGCAATCAACTTTAAACGATGAAATACATGTTTAATATTAAGAAAGTTAATTGTGTTGTATCTGCCATGGTTTCATTCAATAACTTAATTTTGCTTCAAAGTGCACTGGCAGATATCTGACAAACACGAAACAAGAACGAGAGGAATGTGAAATAATGGAAGGTAGACGGGAAGGGGAGAACCGGTTGAACATCTACCTGCAGACAGAGCTTATTTTTCCTGGAACAGACAACACGGCGGCGCGTCCGCGTGAAAGTCCTCTCCCTTCCCTCTTAAGGGGAGGATTGAAGCTCTAAAAATCGTCACTCTTACAAATATTAATTCTACTAATATATGATGGTAGATGGGTTCGTAGGCGTACCCCCCACTACTCCGCACGCTTGTATATGTACGTGGGTTCCTCGTGGCAGAAGGCAGTGTCGAGTTAGTGTTCCGAGGGGTGAGATCTATGTCGCTCCGCTCCCTGCGAC
>PNEQ01112788.1:8532-23920 GCA_003012365.1 Medauroidea extradentata
CTATGATTGGCCAGAGAGAATTCTGGGTAATATGAACTCCCGAAAAATAGGACATGTTCTATTACGTTTTTGGGTAACGTTTCGGGTACAAAATCTGCCATGCCTAGAACCAAACCCCTTGTGGAGGTGCTGGAACTGCACTCAGACGGAAGCAGAAATGCTACCAGAAAATGGGCATAGAAACTGCTATGAAATTGGGTATCGTGTGAGGCCGGCTTAAACGCCAAGTAACGTCGGACTAGATATAGTCCGCGTCTATGAATAAGACAAAAATTAGTCCGACGATAATCCCGCACTAGTCCGGGTCAAAAACGACTATGAATAAGCCCCTTAGTCTTTATCTAAAACTACAGTAATATTTTCCATCTAACTCAACATAGTGAACGAATGAAGAGGTTTGTTTTACTCGCGCTTGACCTAGCGTCTACACCACGGTCGTAGAAGAACAGGTCTGGACACTCGCCTGGATATTTGACCCCCTTGTTGTTTGGCTGTAGTTCACCAAGTTACCGAGAATATTGTGTTTTATTGGCGCTGATGTTATGGCGGTCGGACTAAACTCCGCCCACTTCCTTTCCGCTAAGATAAACAATTTATCAAAACGTATTTTTTATCAATTTATGAAACACTTTCTTCGCTCACAAATTTAAGAAAAGGCTCTAGCAATCTTCATTTTCTTTATAAATTTAACAATGGAAAAAAGTGGACGGAGTTTGCGTCCGACCGCCCGGAAAACAGTGCCAAAAAGTACAACATTCTCGGTAACTTGACGAACTACAGCCAAACAACAAGGGGGTCAAGGAAAATACATTGTTAGATAGGCGAGTGTCCAGACCTGTTCTTCTACGACCGTGGTCTACACGAACTCTCGGCGCTCCAATGTGTTTTCCTTGCCGGAAACAATATGGCGTGGGTCCGTTTCACTCGCCAGGGCAAGCGCCTCCAGGTCAAGTAGGTCATGCTCCCGCCTCTCCACCACGCGAGGTAGCGTTGTGGGTGCAAATCGTCTGCTAGATGTTTTCGGGCAAGTCTGCTACATCGTGGTATGTTAACGTTCGTAGTTATATGAATGAGAATAACTTATTATTCCAAACAACATTGATCAATGATGGAAATATAGCCATTGATGAAGGAATTGTGTTATTTACAGCAGAATATATTATTTATTTCGTACATGTAGATTCTTCATTCTCTATTATATTCCTGGTAACTTCTGCTAGTTCGGCCAACACAAAAAGAAATGCACACACGCACTAAAGCATTTTTCTTCGCTCTTTAAGAGTACGACTCCCTCTGACCTGGATCAACATTGTTCCAACTCCACTAACTCTAGGGAGACGCGAGTGAAACTGGGTCAAGCACGAGTAAAACAAACCTAAGGTTGTTATATTTCAGTTTACAAAGGGCGTGATTGTGAATAGGCGTATTTTAGCGGTTGAATTGGTCACAAGCTGTTAGCAAGCGTTTGCCGAATCTGTTTGCCTTTACAAGAAATCGCTAAAATTCAATATTCAGTGAACAAAAATGGCTACCACCATGGAGTTACGAAATTGTGTAATTGCTAATGCCTTATTAGGAAAATAATTGGACTGTATAAAGGAAAATACATCTTCACGAACACGTTTATTTCACTATGTTTTTACATGTACAGCATAATAAATTGTATGAATAAATTTAATTATACACCTGCATATGATGAAAAAATAATATTACATCATTTTATTTTAAAATAACTTAAGTTTCGTCCATATTTCACATAAATACAGTTTGTTTTCATGTCAGGTCTGTTCCAAACAAAACAGGAAATAAAAGTAAAAGTAAACATCCTGTGAACAAACCCTGTAACCGTCCTCCTGCCTCGGTTGCCAGAAACGTGCAAACACCCTCAGCCTGGTTACAGCATGTTTGCAAACACTCTTGTAAACAGGAGCGCTAAAATGCTATGTTCACAGGTACCGCTACCAATTCAACCGCTAAAATACGCCTATTGGCTGAGTCATCCAACATCCAAGAAATTTTCGAACCAGTCCAATTCACAAATATTGGATGAAAAAGAAATAAACGAAATTCATCAAAATTCTTCCAACAAATATGGCCGCGATAGTGAATTTTTTGTGATGTCACTTCTATCCATCATTATTTTACCAACTTTATTTGAAGCTATTGGAGGAAAAATTTGACAGTGTGACAGGGCCTTTACTGATAACTAAAAATGGGCACTGGGTTTGTTTATGTATAACACCGTCCATTTTACCAAGTTCAAAACTAATTGGGTAAAAAAAAAACTAAATAAACAAAACCGGAGGAAATTCCGGTGCTCATCCGCTAGACTCACCGGATTTTCAGATTGGTTGAAATGGTGCATCAATCGATGCAAACAGTTGAGAGCAAAATGGTAATTTATAAATGTCCGGTGTAGATCAATTGTTGAACCAGTGAATTTCCGAATTCGCAGCTATGTACTCTGGTTGATGGCATTACCGAAAGTCATGCTGAAAGGATTTTCCATTACAAATAAAATTGGATGAATCTATTAATTAATGTCATTTAACATTATTCCGAGATAGAAATCCAAACTGATCACATTGATATCATATGTCATAGTAAATATAGAATTAAAATACATAAGGTTTGTTTTACTCGGCCTTTCTCAGGAGCGGAAAAGTTCGGTCAAGCTGACCCAGGTCAACCCAAGTCAAAAAGAGTTGACATCTCTCGGAGGAGCGAGGAAAACGCCTATTGCTTCGATTGGATGGCGGAACTAGCAGACATATTTAGAAATTTTAATTAACAAGAATCATAAGATGATGAAGTTCCTACAGCTGCACCAAATAATGCACTATAAATGATAAAGTGCCTTCTAATGAAATTATGAGAAGCTAGAAAAATACACTGTACTAAACTTAATTGGTCTGAGGAATAATAATTTGTATGTATGCATTTATGTATTATTCCGTTGAACTACATTAAGTACATAACGGTACAGTAGCATAGGAACTCGTCAAGTTTACAGCAATTAAAACCCATGTACAAGAAATATATACAAACCCTCATTGAATATTCAGTATAAGTGCACCAGGAGATATATAAGTCCAACATCAAGGAGAATAATAACTTAACGATTTTTAATAACTTGAATTACTAACTACAAAGAAGAAAAATTCGTGAAAGGAGCTCATCATTTACGGGAATTAAACACATTCTGCAAATATTAACCAATTTTTGTGAACTG
Organism: Medauroidea extradentata; assembly: GCA_003012365.1. NCBI lineage: Eukaryota > Metazoa > Arthropoda > Insecta > Phasmatodea > Phasmatidae > Medauroidea > Medauroidea extradentata. Next base: position 11,765 of record PNEQ01112788.1, read on the forward strand.
TTTTTAGAGGTTAACAACCACATGCAAACAACACCATAACATAAAACTTTTATTGATTAGAATAAAAAAAATCCTTATTCAGCTGCTGCAACTTTACTGTCGTCATCCATGTCTGAAATAATTCTTATTTTCTCTATTTTCAAACACGACAGCGAAAGTAAACTGCGCAGTCACCAATATGCTCGCCGTAACATCTAGCAGACGATTTGCTCCTACTTGCCCTCGCAACTCTTCCTCGCGAGTAGGAGCTAAAAGGGCATGCTCTTTTTTACCTAGGAGCATCTTGACCTGACGAGTAAAACACCCTGCGCCATCTTGTTTCCGGTTAGTAAAACGCCTAGGAGTGCCCCGAGAGCTGCAAGAGCACAAAGAGTCGCCAGGTCAAGGCCGAGTAAAAACAAACCTATAAGTTAAATGAATAAATAATTTTTGCGGAACCTACATATTTTAAAAAATGTACAAATTTCCTTTCCAGGAAAATATTGTATGTTTGCTTTGTTTGACCGCACAGTCCCCAATTTATTTAAGTTATTTCGAACTTTTTTGTTAAATTGTGTTAAATAATGCACCAGCAGAAGCTCCAGTGTGTATGTACCAGTCTCATTGGATTCTCAAGTTGGTTGAACAGATGGATACATCGATTCAACCAGTTAAGAGCTGATGGTGTCCGGCATTACCCTTCGAGCCCTTATTGCCCTCGTCTGCTACAGAAGGTTAGCGATGTACATTCACTTAGTTTACATATGCACCACAGGGTCATACTACAGTGTACTCAGGGCCGGTCCTAGACATTTTACAAGTGTAAGCAAACATTATTTTGGCGCCCCCTTCCCCCCCTTTCAGTAAAATTAAAAAGAAGGGTTGAGAAACAGAAATTGAGTTCTTGGAGTATTTTGGCTAACATGACAGTGTTATGGTTATTAGTCAGTTTACTTATACATATACACTACTATTTAAAAATAAATGCTACTTGATAAAATATTTTACAAACTTGCATTAATATCTGCCTACATAAATATAAATACGTGCCTATCTATATTTAATATAATGGAATGTAAGTTAATACAATCACAATTAGATAACAAGAAAATAGGACAACAATTGAATAACATAAATCACTAAAAATATATTTTTCTGGCTTTAACTTTTGCGAATTCCTTGAGTATGAAATCAGTGTTCATTTCATTAAGCAAGTCATTTTCATGGCCATTGTTGCTAGCCCACTCAAATGCTCTTGAGACAAAGTTGAACGCAAATAAGTTTTTACCAGATTAAACTTGGAAAAACTTCTTTCCCAACTGGCCACAGAAACTGGGAGTGTCAAAAGAATCAGTTTTTGGTAATTAACGATAAGACTAACTGGAGAGCTTTCAGAAATCACCATTGGGGCAAAAATTTGCAGTTTATCAAACAGTTATACTCTGCTTATGATCTTTGAAAGACAGGAGCAATGGTAGTGCATGACTAGATTTATTTGCTTGGACATACTCCGTTTATATAACATTCTTCCCTATCGCTTAGAACACTTTAAAGATATGTCAAAGCATCCTTCAACTCCTTTCTATCCCATGTCTGCAGATTTCCAATATCATAAAGAAATGTGAAATTATTACTCTGATTTTCTATGAGTTCAAAGCTCTCTTTAAGCGAGGATATTGCTGTGTCAAGCACGGCATAGAAGAAATTAACTTCGAACGATGTTATCCCTGCCTGAACAGGTTCGTCTTCATTCTCGTAGGAGAATGGATTCCTTGTTTTCCTTGGACGCACTTTGATTTCTGTTTCAATTTCAGCAGCATCACCAAGTTTTTCTGCCAGTTATTTTGCATTTGTGATGACATTGATCTAGTAATCTTTGTACACTTTAGACGACATCCATTGAGCTTTGCAGATAAGTTGTGACATTTTGCAAGACCTTACCCACAATGTTTATTTTTACTAGGATTTCAAGCCAAGTTACTAAACAACACAGAAACTTGAAACTCTGCAATTTTTTTTCGTGATTCCTAAAGCAGTGTTTCTCCCAAATGCATCAAGTTTCTGGTCTTCAGAAGCTTCACACACTGCATCGTAAATTTACTCAATATGGTATCTTAGAGGCAACAATGCCTCAATCCTACTCTCCCACTGAGTACAGCAGAGAGGTTTTACTGTAAGAGTTGATATATGTTTCAACAAAATGCTCCATCTGTGTCATGAACTTGAAAAGAAGTTAAAGATTTCTTGAATAATGCTAAAACAGTCTACTGCAATATGGCAAGACAGAGCGGCATCGTTAACCACAAAATTGAGGGAATGGTTTCCACATAGCACAAAAAATTGTCTGAGAATTAAAATCAAGAAACGTTTTCTGAACTCTGGCATGCTTTCCTTTAACGTTGGAACCATTATCATATCACTGGCCTCTCATGTTCTTTAAAGAAATGTTCGGTGTAGACAGCTCATTTTGTAAAGTTTCTGTATGGCCTTTACCTGTAGAAGCCCTGATAGGTATGAAACCTAAAAAAAAGTCCCCTAATTGCAATTTCCCTATTTTCTACAACTTTTATAAACCTTACCACTAATGTCCTTTGTTCTTGGTGACTTACATAAGGTATACAGTCCAGTATTATGTAATTATAAGTTGACTGCTTTATCTTTTGTAAAGTACAATCTTGGATCTTAGTAGACAAGATACCAATAAACACATTTTTAAAATTTTTGCTTAAATAGCGAACATGTGTCTCTGAAGAAGTAACTCTTCTCACATTTTCAGCCATGACAACATCAAATTTGGCAATGTATTCTACAAGTTTCGAAAAATTGCAATTGTTACGATTGAAAAGAGTCTCCTTGGTTCCTCGAAAGGCTAGTCCTTGGGGTCTCTAAAAATTGAACATTATTGAGTAGGCGTTTAAGAACTTGGTTCCAATGTTCTGTTTCACCTTGGATAATTCTTTCATTTTCTTTGTTAATTGTTCTATCTGACTGTAAACGCAAGGCGAGTTCACACAGAGATTTACAAATTTTGATGTGATTAGGAGACTTCTCGTGACTGGCCAAAATCTTTTTTGCCAATCTGAATATCCTTGGTCTCCAGCAAGAGATGAATTTGCACATCCAAAGATTTTGCATGCAAAACAAAACACTGCATTTTTAAGTACTGAGTATAGTAATAAACCCTGAGGACTTGTTCCCCATTGCAAAGTTTTATTGTGTAATAATATGAAGAAAACTTCCTACATTTAGCATAAATGGGAAAGTCTATATCATTGACTTGCACAGCTCCTCGCTCAACACGCAATTTTCGTACTCCATCTGTGATTTTGGATGGCCACTCCTCACAGTCAGTTGACAGCAGTGTCGATGACGTGCCTATTGTCATTTCCTGCAGCAAAAATTTTAGGTTACAGGTACTTGTTGACATCAGATAGTGTCAAATATGAATATGTTACATCATAGATAAAAATTCTTCATGGTGTGACATTGGGAATTTTTAATGATTCAAATTATGCTACATAAATATTGTTTAAGGTGGTTTCCTTTACCTACAAAGAATTTTAAACAAAATTTCAACTAAAATTTACTAAAATGTTTTGAGATTTATCTTCGCCAGATATAAAACAGGAAAGTAAACTGACAGAATTAAAATTGATCAACTTTTGTAGTAAATTAAGAAGGAAAATATACAGGCGAAATATGTCAATATATTTTAATTGTGAATTGATTCGATATTCTTCGAATAGTAAGAATAATGTGCATTATTGTCTAGAATTGTTATGATTTTGGTTTTTCTATATTGGTTTCAAGTAACCTACAATTTTATAATTAATGCATTTAGTTCTACTTTAAGTGCCATGCCACCTTAAGCTTTCTTGTATTCCAGCCCGTAGATTAAGAGAATTTTGCGGACTATATCAAAATATGTCCATTTGTAATTATGTGCAATATGTGTAATCCACATTTCACCCTCATTCCATCTAATGGAATTTTGGATTAGGTACGTGTAAACAGCACATGCTGATCCTGCCCCGCTAAGGCTCGGGAGTTTCTCGCAAACGGGCACATAGTATGGTCATATGTTATGTGGCTTGGCAGGCAACAAAATTCTGTTACCAGTCACTTAGTTAGTATAGCTTAATTCATTTGGAACATTTCTGCTTCTTTTCGGCCGCCAAGTACACCGTCTCCTGGGGAGACTCTCGCCCGACCGGATTTCAACTTAATGTAAGATTTCATAAGCCCGAGTTGTTTTTCGTGCGGAAAGTCAGCCAGTGTGGGACTAACAGATGCATGCTCGCTTCATTTTATGTACCAACGCACCACATTCGTTGTAAATTCAGCAGTGTTCATCCGACCCATGTGTGTGTCGAGTACTTTATTTACATACCTGCTACTTAAGGTTAACGATCTTTATTCGCATTTGTCCTACCTGAACCGCAGCGCTGGGTTCTAAAGTACTTTGTTTTTGCCTATTACTTCGTTTAGTGCCTTGTGTAATTCATGGCCATTCTGAACCCCTTAGAGTTCAGTTGACTTCAGTGTTCTTTTGTCTTGTGTGATATTGTGGCGTGGAACAGCCCATAACAGTTTCCATCGCACAATAAAACTACATCTTACCACCGACAGCGGATACAGGGATTAGCCTGGCGTTGACCAATGACCCTGCAGATCTGAGAATCTTGTGCTGGTTCGAGAGCCAACGTGTAAGCCAGCTGGTGCCCACAACCCATACAGCACGATAACGTCGCATAAACGTCGCAGCAACGTCCCACACCAAAAAGTGTAACGTCCCAGAAACGTTGCAAAACGTCACAGTGACGTCCCAGCAACGTTGCAGGGACGTGTATTTGTCCGCTTTTTGTGACGTCGCATGGCAACCTCGCTGCGACGTTGCTGGGATGTCACTGCGACGTTTCTGGGACGTCACACTTTTTGGTGTGCGACGTTGCTGCGACGTTAATGGGACATTATCATGCTGTAAGGGAATTCACTTCAAATATTCCCATACAGCACACTAGTCACAGAAACGTCGCAACGACGTCGCAATGTCGCATTTCGGTTACACTCCGCAAAAGTCATACTGTAACGTCCCAGTGACGTTGCCATGCAACCAAGTTCTGACTCTGGCCTTTGTGACGGACATGCGACGTCGCAGAGAAACCTTTGTGTTACTTTTTAGTCATATGAGAGTTTATACAATGTTATTATTATTTCTTTCTTTCAAATGTTCTCATAATTATTCGTAAAATTTATTCTTTATAATTACTGTAACTGAACAAATTTCTAAAGTCTCAAAAAAATTTAAATCGTGTGAATGATTGTTAAGTAAAATAGTACTTAAGTACTCATGGTGGTGGTGATCCTTGTTCGCGAACATGGGGAAACAAGTTAATACATTTGAAATTGTGTAGTGTTGTGAAAGCCTATGAATTCAGTCGGTTTATAGGATTTGTGTAACTGTAGTAAGTATTTATTTAAAATATAAAATCTTCATGACATGAATTAATTTGTAGGAGTGTACATGAGGTAGCATGTTGGAACATCCTTAAAGACGACAACTTAGGCCTGTTTTGCTCAAACAAAGGATTATTGTTGTCCAACACAAACTACTTTCAGTCGGCATTTACGAAAATGGCGTAAGTATAGTCTACATGGTAATGTTGGTGACATGATTAGCCCTACTCAGATGTTAGATTTTTTTTCGACTGTACATAAAGTATCTGTGGCATAAACTGCAGAAGCAGTATTTTTCATTTTCCGATCGAATTGTACTAAGACGAGTTTAGAACAGTGCAGAATATCCTTCGACTTCACTACATGAATTACAATTGCATACTAGTAATTTCTATTCTATCAAGGTGATCGAGTAAGGTTTTTGTAAGCACCTAGTTTGGTAGGTATTGATACTGTTGATTGAATAGATACAGAATAGAAACAATAATGTGTGGTGCATTCGGGTGTCAAGAGCTACCAGGTAAGAAAATAAATCTGCTACTGTTACATTTCATGGGTAAAAAGGCCATATACCTAATTTGCATAATGCGAATTATGTGGTTAAGCTACAATTATTGTTTATGCTAATAAATATTGATGTCATACCTCCTTGCTTTTATCTCAGCACAAACACTAACACATGTCCGCCCTAACAGCGGACATGTAACGCCTTTCTGTCACCGCCCCCTTCCCACAACTCGACACAACCTACCCAGTGAACTGCAGTGTTTACGGTACATCATAAAAACGAAAGTGGAAAAATGCCAAAGTGTCTCAACCTATGAAATGCCTGTGAGACGAACTACTGGGTGGTAGGGGGAGGGAGTGGTGTTGCCTAGGCAGACTTAGTTGCTAAACAGTGATGCTGGAACAACCAGCTGTTGCCGGAGTGCCAACCCTGTCCCCCTTTGAAGCTGGCCTCTGAAAATTTTCCGAACGACAAGTAAAATCCTAGTTCAGTTGGTGAAGGCAAGCCTCAAGGGTTATATTTCTTTTTCAGGCCCTTCAGCGAGTTATTAATAATAGATTGGTTACTGTATTTTTATTGTTGTTATTAAACAGTCAGGTTCACTCCCCACATTACACACATATAAATTATTCGAGTGTTTTCATGACTATAAATTCAGTGCTAATTTAGTGTTATTTTTGATGTTATGCTTTAAGAGTTTGGGTAAGTTCTTTTTCGAATGAGTACTTGAGTTGATCTCAGGTGTTGGTATTGCCAGTGCTTGGAACCAACTGCCCTCTAAGCTCGGCCAGTCTTGTTGCTCACATGACTAGGGTAAGTTGTATTCCCTCACCACTCCATTTGTGTATAATTAATAGAAATGGCCACCCCATGGCAAGTTAGCAAGTTTCGCACCAGACTACCTCGTGGGCTATTTTTCCTCTCGTGGGTATGCCTGAGTTCTCCTCTGTATGCTAGCTGTCCGGATAGTGTAGCATGATATAATTACTGCTCGGAATAATATTATTTTGTTTGTCTTCTCAAGTCCTAACTCAGCTATGGGCATTCCGTGGCAGCCCGTACCAGGAAGACTCGGTCAAAATGTGTATTATGTGTGTCGCAATGTAACAAGAGTAGCAATAAATCACAGTTCTGTTAAAATTCTGTGTCGACATTATCTCATGTCCAGGCAACACTTAAGGGATCAGAGTAAGTTTTTCAACTTTCGCGCGGGTCTCCCGACCTGTGTAGCTGCTAGGGTAGTCATTGCCAAAGAACCATCCACCCTGGGGGCCGATTAAATATCACCACTTGCGTTTTCCACCGACGCAGCGCAACACATGTAAATCTGCTCTGCACCTGCACCTCTAGTCGTAGCTGGAATCAAATATACTCAAAAAGGCAAGACGCAAGGGGCGGAGCCTATTTCGGCTCGGCGCAACTACCACCCCTCTCTTACTTACATAAGCCAATCAGAAAATTTGTAACATCATTCTCACTGCCACATAGACGGCAAAAACTGTCTGTACACCCGTGTGCTTACATGCAGATACAGATATAGCATCCATGCAGCAGTGAACAATTTCTCGCGCTAAAAGTAATGTTTTCGTTGTATTTTTCGTAACCTCAAATTGTGTAGTTTCTCGTGCTTATACAAGGATGTAAGAAGTGTAGTTTCATATCAAGAAATGAATGAAAATTGTCACAAAGTTTTCATTATAAACATATATGTCGTAGTTGCGTTTTGAAGTTTGAAACATTAATTTCTGTAATGTCGTGGTTATTTCAGTGTAGTGGATGCATGTGTTCATTAGATTGTTCGTGAATAATTACGTACTATATTTATGGAGAGTAGCATTTTTGTAACACAATTGAAATTCATTAGAGTGGTTTTCGTCTGTAACCAGATTTTACATACTTTATGTTGCTAACGGAAAATAAAGTGCCTAATGTGATAAACGTGTGACGCGATTAGAGCAAAGTTTATGTATACATTTTATATTTGTACTGGTATTAAGTTCAGTGACCTAGTTTTGAAATTCACGTAAGTTATTTTAACTTGTGTGGCATGGTATTTGTGAGTGTAGGCCTACTACCTAATTGACTATACATGTGGCATTCGTCTTTCAATGAGTCGTAAATTATCAAATCGTGATACGTTGATTATTTCTAAATAATTCAGTGCTAATGTGTAGTGAATACGAGTGGCTTTCGTACAACTATACTGCAATAAATTTAATTGGGTCTAGATAATTGTAAGTTCAATGTTCACCGAGATAGGATGTGATATGTAGACAGCAAGTCTCACGAAAGACTTAAAACTAAAATGATAGCCCTCCCGTTTCATGAAATAAAGAGAATCCCAACAGAATCACTCTTAAATATAAAGCACGTGTAATGTGGAAACAAGTCGGCGAGAAAGATGTAATGTTGAAACATCCCATCCAAGCAAGGAAAATAGAGAGGTAATGTCACTGATCTAAGCAATTAGCCAAACAGGTACTTGCAAAACATATTCCTTATTTATTTACATTATCATTTGCATCAGGGCCGGTCCTAGGTGTAAGCGAAGTACGCAGTCGCGTAGGGCGCCGGACAAAGTGGGGCGCCGCAGCCACGGCCTCGACCTTCATACACCCACAAGCCGCTATAATTGTTTCAGTAATCAAAACATATATAAGTTTAAATAATTTGTGCAAGTGAAAGATTGGATTTAGTAATAATAATACGATCTCAATCATCACTTAAAGAAATAAAAGAAGCCCAACTTCATGCAACTTGATACAAAGTAGACGATAACGCTTCCTCCCCCACCTCCTGAACATACCAACCAGATAAAATGACCTCCACCTGTGTCTCGTGTGTCAGCAAGCATCTAGTAGCGCAATGCGTAAAAATGGAATTAAACTGACTAAATTGAAATGCCATTCCCGAACTTGTGTGTCGACGGATTAGTAGGAGCCAGTCGTGTAGGTTACTTGCTTGGAGACCAAGGATATTCAGATTGGCAAAACTTGACAAAGATTTTAGCCAGTCACGAGAAGTCTCCTAATCCCATCAAAAGTTGTCAATCTTGGCGTGAACTCGCCTTGCGTTTACGGTCGGATAAAACAGTCGACAAAGAAAATTAAAGAATTAACCGAGGTGAAACAGAACATTGGAACCAAGTACTTAAGAGTGCATGGTATATAAATAAACGCTGAAAACATAAATTGATATCTACACTTTTTTTCGAAGCCAATATGGATAAAATACTCAATGATAATCCTAGATAATGGTATTTGCCAACTTTATGAGTAAATATTTATCCAGAATTACTAATGTGTTACGCGTGATCTCTTGTGCCGCAGTTAAATGCACGAGGTTCTGGCATCAGAGACTGTGCCTCAGAAGTTCGTAACACTGGAAACAAATTTGTTTAAGACGTTGGATAAAAATATTGTCTAGGATTGCTATTGACTAATTTTCGCAAATTGGCTTCAAGAAACCTACAGCTATAGATTAATGCTTTTAGCGTTGAATTATGTACCACACCCTCTTAAACGCCTACTCTGTATTGTCCAATTTTTAGGGACCCAAGGACTGGCCTTTCGAGGAACAAAGGAGACTCTTTTCAATCGTAACAATGGCAGTTTTTTTAAACTTGTAGAATACATTGCCAAATTTGATGTTGTCATGGCTGAACATGTAAGAAGATACACTTCTGAAGAGACACATGTTCACTATTTAAGCAAAAATATACTAAATGAGTTTATTGGTATCTTGTCTACTAAGATCCAAGATTGTATTTTACATGAGATAAAGCAGGCAATTTATTATTCCATAATACTGGACTGTACATCTGATGTCTGATGTAAGTCACCAAGTACAAATGACATCAGCGGTAATGTTTGTAAAAGGTGTAGAAAATGGGGAAATTTCAATTAGGGAACATATTTTAAGTTTCATCCTCACAGAAACTTTACTAAATGAGCTGTCTACACGGAACACTTCTTTAAAGAACATGAGAGGCCAGGGATATGATAACGGTTCCAACATGAATGGAAAGCATGATGTATTTCTGAAAAGGATTCCTAAATTAGAATTCCAGCATTTTTGTGCATGTGGAAACCATTCCCTCTATTTAGTGGCTAAAGATGCCGCTTTGTCTTTCCCTATTGCAGTAGGCTGTTTTAGCATTATTCAAGAAATCTTTAACTTCTTTTCAAGTTCAACTCAGAAGTGGAGTATTTTGTTGAAACACACATAAACTCTTACAGTAAAATCTCTCTGCACTACTCGGTGGTAGATTAGGATTGACGCATTGTTGCCTCTAAGATACCATATTGAGGAAACATACGATGCCTCTGAAGACCAGAAACTTGATGCATTTGGGAGAAACACTGCTTTAAGAACTGCAAAAAAAAAAAAAAAAAATTGCAGAGTTACAAGTTTCTGTGTTGTTTAGTAACTTGGCATGAAATCCTACTGAAAATTAACATTGTGAGTAAGGTCTTGCAAAAGGTAACAACTGATCTGCAAAGCTCAATGGATCTCGTCAAAAGTGCACAGAGATTTCTAGAACAAATGAGATCTGATGAAGGCTTCAATAACGTCATCACAAATGCAAAAGAACTGGCAGATAAACTTGGTGCTGCTGCTGACTTTGAAAAAGAAATCCAAGTCCGTCAAAGAAAAACGAAGAAGCAATTCTCCTACGAGAATGAAGACGAACCTGTTCAAGCGGGGATGACATCGTTCAAAGTTAATTTCTTTTTTGTCGTGCATACACAGCAATATCCTCGTTTAAAGAGAGGTTTGAACACATGGAAAATCACAGTAATAGTTTCAAATTTCTTTATGATATTGGAAGTCTGCAGACATGGGATTAACAGGAGTTGAAAGATGCTTGTACGAAGTGTTCTAAGCGATGGAAAAAAATGTGATATAAACGGAGTTGAACTGTTTGACGAAGTGCAAATTTTTGCACCAATGGTGATTTATGAAAGCTCTCCAGTTTAAAGACTTGTCGTTCATAACCAAAAATTGTTAAACCGACACTTTCCCAGGCATTTTTGTTGCGTTGAGAATTCTCTTAACACTCCCAGTTTCAGTGGCTAGTGGGGAAATAAGTGTTTCCAAGTTGAAACTGATAATGAAAACTTGTTTGCGATAAACTTGGTCTCAAGAGCGTTTGGGTGGGCTAGCAACAACGGCCTTTGAAAGTGATTTGCTTAACGAAATGGACACCGATTTCACACTCGAGGAATTCGCAAAAATGAAAGCCAGAAAAGTCTCTTTTTTATGATTTTGTTTTTTAATTGTTGTCTTACCAGTACTTTCTTGTTATCTGATTGTGATTGTGTTAATTTACATGCCATTATTTTAAATATAGATAGGCATGAATTTATATTACATTATTTTAAATATAGATAGGCATGTATTTAAGATTTATGTAGGTCCATACTTATGCAAGTTTGTAAAATATTTCATCAAGTAGCATTTATTCTTAAAAAGTAGTGAATGTATAAATAAATTGACTGAAAACCATAACACTGTCATATAAGCCAAAATACTCCAAAAATTTTACCGCGGGGAAAAATAGGGGGCGCCATAATAATGTTTGGTTACACTTGTAAAATGTATAGGAGCGGCCCTGATTTGCATAAAACTTTTATGCAAAATTTTTAAGTGTACAAATAACCTCAACAAACTAACTCTATTTTCTCGTCGTGTGCCACGGAAAAATACCCTCAAAAAGTTTATTCCGGGGAAAGGATAATAAATCTTTGCCCATTTTTAATTGCTTCTATAGTAAAAAAACATCTCGGTTATGTACTTCTACTGTACTTCGTAACTAAAAAACCTGAATGTGTACGCGAAAAACGTAAATAATTAAAGTTCATAGAACACTGGATACAGATAAAGCTATCCAACTTTTACGTAATTCTCTTTCACACATCCGAAAATTGTCCAATGCGCATGCGCGAAGGGCGCAGATATACTTGCTTCGAGCTATTTGGTAGTCGCAGATTTTCAGGCACTTTTCGCCGTCATGTGACCACTTGCACCTGCGTATTTGTATATTTAATACCAAAGCAACACAGCGCAAGTGCAAATTTTGCACTGCACCTCTCAAAAGCTATATTTATTCGGCCCCCTGAGCAGTGGCGATGCGTGACCGAATTTGAAAGGCAAGCTACAAACCGTATTTGCAACTACCAGGATTTTAGCGTCGTTTAAATGTGTATAAT
>PNEQ01112789.1:0-14087 GCA_003012365.1 Medauroidea extradentata
ATATATATATATATATATATATATATATATATATATATATATATATATATACATATATATATATATCAATACCATATTTGTCGGCATATAGGACGACCCTGCATATAAGACGAGTCATGGTTTTGAAGGTACAAATTTTTGAAAAAAAGTAAATAACTTATTTTGAAATTCCCGACAGAGAAATATATTTTTCCTTTGCCAGAAACATTAAAAATTTAGTTTAAATATTTTCAATGCATTTATTATCTGCATATAAACATCATAGCAGACACATAAACTAATAACGTTGGCTACTACTGCCCTCCGCGCACCCAAGAGCCACGGAAATGCACGGCGGCGGCCGGCGATATCTCCATTTGCCGGCAAGTGTGCGCGACTTGGCAACGCCGGACTGAGGCACGCCACGCACTACATTGCAACGCCGGGCAACAACCGCTGCTTGCAAGGTCATCGCATTCCTGTGCGCTGCTGTTGTCCTCCAGCCTAGCGCTAGACAGACACATGAATGTGTGGCATGGTACCTAGATCCTCGGTTTTTCCGCCTGAGAGTCTTGTGCTTGTGAGACAAAGGATGAAAGCATGCGGATGTAGATCCTCGTTTTCTCCACCTGAGAGTTGTAGGCTAGCGAGACAAAGTATCTCGGCACGCGCTCGCATCGATCGCCACTTCACTGCGAGGAAGTGTCCTTTATTATGAATGACGCTCATCAAAATTTTGTACCGTAAATTTTATTAAAATAAACGTGGCACTCGTTTTCATTTGTGATGAAAAACACAATTCCTTGAAACATCATACAACTCCACAGCTTAGCTTTCAAACAGTTTTTGGCAACCAAAAATTTTTGCACCCTCATTTAAGACAAGTAGCAATATTTGAGGGCCAAAAATATGTAAAAATTGTTGGGTTATATGCCGGCAAATACGGTATATGTAATTTTTTGTTTAACGGTAAGGAATTTTTTTGCAACCTGGCAATGCCACATTTCCATGACAATAGTTCTGTTTATTATATGAAGTATGATATGAGTTGCATTCTTAAACACTTACTCAACAATCAATGTGATAGATACCTTGAGGAGCGGTGTCTTCATAGCGCTGTAGTCAGGCAGTGGGCTCACTCTGTCTGCAACTACCTTGGCAAGCTCATGGGGGGTAACTGCCCCATCAACTCGACCTACAGTGCGGAGCGGCTCATCACACTCCCCACGCCACAGGTCACTTCTGTTCCAGCCATCCACCAGTGAATCTTCTAGCAGGTTCTTGTAATTGTAGTCTGCTTTCTCTGAGCTCACACACACAGCCTCGAGTGTTGCTCCGTTTCCATGTGTTACCTCACCACAATGCACCGAGGGGGACATCACTTCATTCACCTTGATTGACCTAGCTTCACACTGCATCCCAACCTTCTTGTAGCATTTATTGACACTGCCTTGAGATAAACTGCTGCTTAGACTCTGCCTGGTACTTGGGCTTGAGAACTTATGTCCTGACCTACTGGTGCTGCTGCCGTTGCGAGTCGGAGTGGAATAAAACAACAAATTTGGCACAACTTCCAAATCATCAAAATCATCCCACACATTGTCAACCAAACAGCAAGTTGGTTCCAAAATTGGACCACGGTTGGCATCTTGTGCTATTTCTTGCTCAGTTTCAACAACATTTCTGTCAACTTGTTTACTACAAGAACAACTGCCTGCAATAGTATAGCTAGATAACTCTTCATGATCTGTACAAGTAAATTCTTTACCTGCTGTTGTTGAATTGCTGCACATAATGTTTCTGACACATTTTTCCTTCACTGGTATGTTTTGTTGAGTTGAATCTTCATCTGAACTATCCTGGGTTAGATCCATTGTTAGCGATTGTTTTGTATTTACTTTTAAAAACCTTGTGGCATAATTGCTCTTCTGTGTGTCTGGTGTATAAAGATTTTTTTCGTTAATGCTTGCATTAGTCTCAATACACATATTTTTTGACACAATTTTATTTGACGTAGTTCCACTGATGTCTGAATTTTTTTTTGTATTATCAACTGAACCATTTGACTGTGAGTTACAGCAAATAACATTGATACTATCTGTTTTGCTTACATTAATTTCTTTATTCATCAAGCTTAACAAACAATCAACACTGGCTCGACTTTCTTGAGATGCCCACTCTTCAGGAGTGCATTCATCATTGAATATATCAGGAGAAGAACACCAAGATATACACCTGTCATTACAAACAGAAATTGTCTTTTGAACAGTCAAAGAATTATCAGCAATTTTGGTTTCAAACCCTGGGCTCTGTAAATCAGAATTTATTTTTCTTTGCAGAACGTTTCCATTTGAGGCATTTGCGAGTAACTTAGTTTTCTGGGAGGACCTCTCACTTGAACCAAGATCTTCTCTAGCAGCTGTAGAGTTCGTACTAACATTACTATCATACCCTCCACTATTAAAAACATGAGCTCCAACATCATGCATCACTTGCATGTGCTGAATAATCTCTGTCACTTGATATTTCTGAGCCAAAATCTTTAGACCAAAAATATCATTTTTAAGGTGAAGAATCCTTTTCATAGTACCACAGTATATGTACTCAAGAAATGCTAATGCTGTTTCATAAGAGACATCTATCCACATTAGCAGCTCACGCACATTCCCATTGAGCTCTTCTTTGACCAAGTCGAAGAGCAGCTCTGGACAACGAGCAAAGAAAACCAACTTGTGGGCCGGAATTTCCTTATTGTTGCGAACGTGGATAGTGATGTCACTCATCGCCTGCTTGTTCAGAACAGACGCCCAGTCAGTAACAAGCGAGTTGAAATGGTCAGCACTTTGCCAATGATTTTTGGCAGAGCTCCTCATAGCACACAGAGAGTCTTGCACTGCTGGCGAGAAATCTAAAAGTTTTTTAACATTCTTTAGTCTATCTTTCACATCCTGACTATGTGGCTTAGATGACTTCACGTTGCTGGAGGTACCTGGGGATGCACTATGTTTCATTTTCTGGCAGTCACGTAGCCCCTTCTGCAAAAAAAATGCCAGTACAGAATTATTAACTAAAGACACACATGTATATTTTACAACAAATGAAAACACAGTAACTGTAAATAAAGGCACACGTTACAATACAGCCAACATTTCCAAAGGAATCCTCAAGTTTTACTTCTGGGCTCACACTATCAATTGTGCTTCTCTCATACATATGCAAAAATACAGCCCGTGAATTTTATGTATGAACTGTTGGATGATGTTATATGTACATATTTACAATCTATAATCAAATGGAGATAGTTTAATAACTTTAAACAAAAACAACAGGATCAGAAGGTTTACACTATTGGTAGACTGTGAGGAATGAATGGTGGAGATACAAGCTTCTGGAAGTGTTCTGCAGCAAAGGACGGCACAAAGAAGGATAGTTCAACAGTTGTTGCACACTAGGCAATGTGAAGCGCTATTGGTGTGTGGTTGTGGAGAGGATACAAAATAGGTGCAGTAATATAACAGAGATAGAGGGAAGGATGGGAGTTTAGATTGTTTTCTTTGTTTTAGTTTTCCTTTAGGAAATTGCCTGCTTATTTGCCCCGAGTGGTGAGTGGGTTAGTGTGGAATAGTTTTCATTAAAACGCAGCTTCGATGTTGTCTAGCAGTCAGTGAGGAACTGCAAGGGTGGACGGTGGCAGTGGTGGTTGTAGTGAATTGCACGGGATATTGCAGCCTGTATGGGACACAACAAAAAGAAATGGTGTGCTTGTATGTAAGATAGTGGCAGGCACTCCACACTAAAATACTTAGTGTTGGCATGTCAAATATGTCTGATATCTGTTTGGTTGCAAACTGTAAAACATGCATTGTACTTACTTTTGAAGAGAGTGAGGGTTGGGATAAAAAGTTTTGTGATTTGCGAGTCGCTGAGTGGTTATCTCTGGTCTCTCGTCAACTACACTGGGAAAAGAACCTCTTTTGATAAAGATTACAGAGACACGCCACAGTGAACACAAGCTATATTGACATTGATTCAGCCACTATTGAATCAAGGCTACTGCCTAACAATAGACAATTATTACACTTCTCCACAGCTGGCTGACTTACTTGTAGCAGAACATACTGACGTTTACGGCAAGATGCTGCAATCAAGGAAAAACATGCCATCTTTCTGCAATAAGAAACTGAAGAAAGGAGAAGTTGTTGCTTATTAGAGAGGAAAAGTAACTTCAATAGAATGGGAAGATAAAAAATATGTATGCATGCTTATGTCCATTCACACTGCAGAGAACGCATAAGAAAAAACTGAAAAGATAAAGCCTGTAACAGTGGTCGCATACAATAAAACAATAGTAGGGGTTGACAGAATTGTTCAACATCTAGCAGACAACCCTGTAACATGCAAAAGAGGGAAGAAGTATTATATAAAAATATTTTTCCACCTTCTGGAACTAACCCTTGGGAATGTATTTGTTTTGTACAAGAAAACAGAAAGGCAAAGGAATGCTCTTGATTTCTGGCTTCAACTTATAGAAGCAATGTACAAAAAATACAGTAACGATGACAACTATCCAAAAGCAGCAGGTTGTACATCTGCAATCACTAATCCCTTGCAAATGACTAGCAGGCATTTCCCCTCCATTCTACCACCTACACAAAATGAGCAATATCCACGGAACTACGCGGCATGTGCAGTCGTGTACATGATGCCAAAGGAAAATTGATAAAAAATGGGGTCCAGGTACTACTGCAAGATTCTGATGTTGCTTTGTGGGCAGTTTCTTGCTTCAAAGCTTGCTTCATACAGCAAAAAATATTTTTAAACATTCAGGAGTTGTCAGTTTGTTTTAGTGATATGAAAAATTACTTATAACTATTTGTTCATGTTTTGTGTGCGATTATTTGAATTATTTTACATATTTTTTTTATGAAACACTGAGTTTATGGGTATTGTTGTATTATGTATATAGAGTTTGTAAAGTTTTTGTACATCACTTTAATTTAAAACTTTTCTGAAAAAAAAAGATACTGTTTCAATACATTTTATTTAAGTGTTATCAGTTATGGCTAAGATAGACTTTGATGGCCAAGATTTATTTCATAAAAATAACTATCAAAACAGTTTCCTACTATAAAAGAAAACTTAACATTTAAAAACTAATGATATAGTTATTATCTCTCAATTTTTACTAACCATACCATTTTATATGTAACCAGCAGTCCCCCACGGCTTTGCTCGCGAGTATTATACGTAGCTGATAATATTTACTTTAATTGAAAAACCTCTTTGTACACAAGATTGGTACTTCAGTCATCAAGTGTTAGAATGTCCAAGTGGCTAGTTGAAGTAATTCTGCTGCAGGATAAGTAGCTATATCTGTCCACGCAAAAAGTAGTCTTAAGTTTGTCCCTGCCACTAACAGCGACTTCGCCTGGGCCTTATTTATAGCCCTGCCAATTTGACGTTGTGGGGTAGTTACAGACACCTAAGGTAAGAGGTTAATTGAATGAAAAACATCTGATTCATCCTGTGCAAAACCATTGGTGACGGTGCCCTCAATTATATATTTTCAAAATATTCACTTTAACTTTATTGCCATTACAAAGTTTCAGTGGGTAAAGTTTTCGCGGAAACGTATTTGGTGCCCCAAACTTGAGATTAGGGAGATGATATATCGTCGGCTTATTGCCAAAAGTGACCAAGTCAAAATTAGATAAAATGATAAAAATGCTAGGAATAATGTACATGTTGTTCACGGACAATTGCCCGAGTTTAAAGTATATTCGTCGTTTCCTACTGTTGTGTCACAGTATAGTAACTTACCATATTTTTGTTAATTTCTACAATTTATAAGTGTTTTAAAACAAAATAACATTTATGACTTAATCACTTTTGACAATATACAGATGATGTGTCAGCTGATGTTGTAGAGGAACCGAAGTGGAAAGCGAACTGTAATTTTACCCCTTTTAAATGACTATATGTAAATTGCACTAATTCGATCTGCCTTGTAGTTTTTGAGTGTGAGAACTGAACATTCACACGTTAACAGACTTTGAGCCCGGAACCTCCTGGAATATAAACCCGAGTAACAAACAACTGCGTCACGTAATGTTGAAATAATCCTTGAAAATAAAATTAATTTTAAAAATAAAATATTTGTGTCCTGGGTTTATAGAGGTTGTACAACACCACGTCTCGATAGGTTACTGTAGAATGAAACTCCTGCCTAGGATATTTCTCGCTGCTCGTTCCCGCTTTTTGGACCGTCTGATATGAAAGATATGAAACCGTGCAGAAATTCAAAGATTCAACATTTTTGACAGTTCGGGCGACGAAAATGACAATACAGACGTTAGCAGCGATCATTCTGAGTTTCACTACGTCAGTGAATCAGAAAGTTCTTCAGATTCGTGTCGAAGTGACAGTGAAAATCCCAGCCCGTCCGGTCAAGAACATAAAAAAACAAACCGAAAAAATTTGTTTGAAGGATAATTCCACCAACGAAAATTGTAGTAAAACGGATAAATTGCCGTTTACAGGTGTCAGCCGCATGAAAATCAGCCTTCCAGAACCATTAAATAATGGTACACTGCCACGCCATGATCCATTTCAGTATCTCGGAAACGTTTTTTTACTGACGAGTTGATTGACATTCTAGTGCAAGAAACAAATTCATATTATGATCAACAGTTTCAAACACTAAAAGGTATGACCTCTAGTCCTTCATTTGCAAACTGGAAACTGTTACACACTAAGAAATGTGGCAATTTCTAGGTTTGTTGCTGCTGATGTGGCAAGTGCAAAAACCGAAACTGACAGACTACCGGACGACTAGAGAAATTTACCACACCCCCTTTTTTAGTAAGATAATGAGCAGAAACAGATTTCTCCCAATTCTCAAGTTCCTCCATTTCAGCGACAACAATTCTGTTGACCCAAACAATAAAGTTGGAAAAATTCAATCAATTATTGACCACTTTGTCAGCATGTTTTCTGCTGTCTACACCCACAAAAATGCCGTCACTTGATGAAGGCATGGTTCCTTGGCGAGGTAGGACCAAGTTCCGAGTTTTTATGCCAAACAAGCCAGACAAATATGGCATAAAACTTTATATTTTATGTGAGGCTGTCAGTGGATATTGCTATTCATTTCAGGTGTATTCAGGAGATAGCAAAATCATTCCTGACATAGTGTTTGACCTTTTGGGTGAGCTGAAAGGCAAAGGTTATTGTCTTTTCATGGGCAATTACTACAACAGTGTTGGTCTCAGCAAAAAACTGTTGGCTGCCAACACACACACTTGTGGCACACTTCGCCAGAACCGTGGAGCTCCGAAGGAACTCACGACTTGTGCTAAAGATCTTGACAAGGGAGAGGTTGTTTTCCGTCGAGATGGCGATGTTAGAGTTGTTTTTGGAAGGACAAGAGAGTTGTAAAGCTTATATCTACAATGCACTCAGCAGGGATGGTAGATGTAAAATCTAAAAATAAAAAACAGGGCTCTGGCAGTGAAGTGTGTGGCAAACCTGAGATTGTTGTCGGCTACAATGCGTACATGAAGGGTGTGGACCATCTGGACCAAATGGCGAAGTACCACCCGAAGGCCCGCAAGACAATAAAGTGGACCAGAAAAGTAGTCTTCCATTTGTTTCTGATGGCAGTACGCCTGGGAGACCGAGAACAAATGGCAGTTCTTGACACTGCTGCCACTGCAAACTTCATCCGTACTTTGTTAGTACAGGGCAAGATCACGCCTTCGAGTCGAACTAGTACGAATGGCACAAGAAGGGACGGAACTTCAAGTGGCAGGGGAAGTTACCTTACCTGTCCAGATTGGAGACCAGAAGAAGAACATTACATTCACCGCTGCTGGCTGCCTGTTACAAGAGATAATCCTGGGACATATATTTCTGGAGGACCAAGCCGTCATCATCGACTGCAGGCAAAGCGAATCTACTAGGGAACGCAGAACAGACAATCGATAACCTGGAGATGTCCGACCAGCACTACCTTGCCGCAGCCAACCAACAACCAAAAACCAAACCAAGTCAGGCCAGCCCAAGTAAACGACCAGGCAAAGCACAGAGCATCAGAGTACCAAGAACCCACGAGACAGATGACTGGCTCTAATGAAGATGTGGTACAAGTAGTAACAGCCACTCTTAAACTGCAACAATTCGCCAATGAGCAACGTCGGGACCCCGACATAAACAAGAAGGTACAAGCCAACCGCCAAACTTACAGAGACAAGGGAGGCTACATATGGGTACAAGACGAAAGTGACGGATCTACATGGAAGCTTTAGGTGCCACCCACGTTACGAAGCAATCTATGTGCCTACTACCACGACCACCCTCAAGCAGGCCACCCAGGAACTGCAGAAACCCTTAGACAGATACGAGAGAGATTTACCTGGAATGGCATATGCCGTGATGTCAAGGACTATGTCTCTCAGTGCCTACCATGTGCCACCATAAAGGCACATGGAAAAACGCAAACCGCACCACACCCACGACAACCTACCATACCGTGGCACACGGTCGCCACTGATCTCTTCTCCAGATGGGTAGAAAGCCTATCCTCTGCCGAATACCTAAACAACCACCATCATACGCACATTGGATGAAGAATTTTTTCATAGATGGGGATACCCAAAAGCCATTCTGACCAACAATGGAGTCCAATTCAGAGGGGGAAAATGGGCTGCCACCACACGTAGATGGGGCACTGAAACCTGGACCACACCAGGACACCACCCACAAGGGAATCCAACCAAGCGTCAAAACCAAGAAATAAAGAAGGGCCTACGGGTTAGAATGCAACAGGATCACCAGAACTAGGACACTTACATTCCTGAAATCCTGTTCACCCTTCGCCAGCATCGTAACAATGCAACCGGAGCTATTCCAAGTGAGTTGTTATTCGGAATAACCATCTCCCGCCCACGAGAGTGGGAATGGGAAGAGATACCCACATACATCCCTACAGCAGAGGAAGTCCGTAAGAACGCCACTGAACAGAGAACAAGGGCAACTGACAGACAACAATGCTACCTGCAGAAGAAAATGCCCAGACCAAACTCCAGACATGCATAAGCCACAGAGGGTGGTTACATATATACGCGCAGCCACCCACTCAGCAATAAAGCTGCCCTCTTTCACGCAGGGTTTTACCTTAAGTGGGAAGGACCCCAAGAAGTAATTGAGCAGAGAGGTAACACTCTTTGTGTGCGAGATGACTGGGGAAAAATAACCAAAGTGAGCATCACTGACACCAAACCAGCCCCAGCTCCACCTAGCTCGAACCCAGCAAACAAAACTCCGTTCAGCGAACAAGAAGGAGTAAGCATGGGACCTCCTCCAATCCAACAACTGGCACAAGCTCCACCATCCATGCCTACACCACCACTCCGAAGGATGAGCTACCAGGTGACAGACGAGATCCAACGGCCTGACTTCTCTCTGAGTTTTGAGCCCCGGTACACGGAGGAAGCTGCCCCAACCTTCGGGCTTAGAGTCTTTTGTACCCACTCAGTGAACAGACACTGTTGCAGATGACGGACACCACAGCGTTCGCTGCACCGTCATCCAGCCCAATGAATGCATCCAAGCAAGTGCTACGCCAGAGAGTATCCAACCACTGCGACGGGTCAGGTTAGCCTTGTTGTGGGCACCCTAGTGATAAGTTAGGTTTAGTCAGTGCTACAATCCTTTTTAATATAAGTTGAAAGCAGACTACCCCCATGCTGCATCCCCGTGAATGCCAGAAAGAAGACAGTGCTATGTCACCGCATCATCCTGCAAGTAAGTTCTTCAATTTTTGCTAAGCAAGAGAAATGTGTGATTTTTGTTTGTGGTTATGTGTCTCATTTTACCTTAGCAATAATACGCTGGCAATAATTCAGTTGAGGAGCTCCAACGGGATTTGAACCCGACACTCACCCTTCAGCCACAGCAATAAATTGGCAATTAATTTGGAATAGCAGACTCCTCAGTAAAGTCAGAATTTTCTGAGCCTAGTAATTTACCTATTTGTTTTGTTGTACCTAGTATCTACCCCGAGATACATCCCCTGTCAAGCAACAAAGTCCAAGCCAAGTAAAGGTCTCGATTAATTTCTCTGAAGAGGGACCAGTTAGCAAGTGAGTAGTTCATGTAAGAAACCACTAAGTTGTTGCATTAACAGGAGTTAAGTAATTTCAGTACTTGGTATCGTGTTGTCTTTTCTTGCCACAATGCGCTGGCTGTAGTTCAGTTGAGTAGCATACCCTGGGAATTGACCCAACACATCCCCTGATACCATTGCTAATGACAAGAGCTAATCAACTAATATAGGAACAGGCTACTTACTCTATACCACTTGTCTATGTATGCCAGTAAAAACCTGTATATGCAATTATGTTCTTTCATGTAAAAAGTAAGATGTGTTTTGCCAAATGCAGCAACAATACGAGTCCACAAAATATGGACTATGGACATGAGGAATACCTCTTAAAACAGGACGAAGAGCTGTCATTGTAAATTGCATATACCAGTGTGAAATGAGTTGTACTGTTGACCAGAGTCTAACCTTGTTGTATTTTCAAGTTGCAGATTTTATGTAACTAGTGTATTACCCAATTTTGGTGCCTGTCAAATGTAAGTAAAGCCAACAACACGTAAATTTTCCACTTGTCAGGCGGTCCACCCACCGGGCATAGGCCTTATTTAGTTTTCTCTTTAGTTTTTTTAACGTTATATTTAAATTTTTCTTTTTATTTTGTAATCACCATATTAGTTTCCCTGTTTTTCCAGCGTTGTTAGTTTCATTATTTTATTTGCTGTAATGTAGATAGATGCTTGGCCGTTGCCAGTATTTAGCTTCATGTAAGTAGCATTTAATTCATTTGAGTTTAGTTTAATTTTGGTTTCATCCTTAATAGTTTCTTTTAGCAGCAGTACCATTGTTGGGAGTTACAAATGCGCGCTCGGCCTGGATTGTTGTTGACCCAGGTCAGTGTACCCGCCAGGCATCCAGCTGCCGGGTAGTTCTATTTTTAGCATAGCGTGGTTTGTTTTTATTTTCTTATTGTGCTCTGTATGCACATGTGCCGTGTCTCCCAGTGTAGGAGAGAGACTGAGATACTTACGCGCGGGCCGGCGCCAGCCAATAACAGACGTTGTTTCAAACATAAATTGTGGTTTTTATATAATAAATGTAACTCTTATGAATAATAATCATGTAAATGTTTAATCGTTACAGTAATTTTCTTTTGCTTGATAAGTAATGGGTTGTATTTTATTTAGGTTGTGATCTTCCGTTTTTTGTGTTTCGGTGGGTGGCCACTAGAGGCGGCAGAAAGAGTGAAGGTTGGTGGCGTGGGTCCGCCATGTTGAGGTGTCTCTGTTTGGAGAACTTTGGTGTGTGTCAGACGTGTTCAAACGTCTCGTGCGTTTTTAGTGTCAAAGGAGAAGGAAAGATGGGCGATAAGGTTGTGATGTGGGGTGTAAGGCGGACTTTAATGTATCGGGGCAGTGGCCCCAGAGCTAGTTTTCCTGTATTTTGTTAAAAAGTTTGACTGATGGGGTTTTGTCTGTATTTTGAGCTCTACTACATATACGCTTTCACTCTCTCTGAAGCATCATTGGATTCTTTAAATTTTATAAAGTAATTATGTAAACAGTCGTTGAACAGTCCTATCGGCCTACTGTGGTACTTTTGTTAGATCTTAACGCAGTTTGAACCATGTAACTAGAGAGATTGAAACTAAGTAATTAAACTATTTCCAAGCTAAAACTAAGTGTTGTCAGCCTCCACTATGGACTAGTTCCATTACGAATTTATGCACCCTTCTTTTAGGATCAGACATTTAACTGACCAAGTTGGTCCAATAATGTAAAAGCATCTTCATTCCCCCGACCCGTTACACAACAACACGTAAATTTTCCACTATGTAAAAGAGCACTGGTAGCAGCCATATTTTCATTGAATCTCCTTCCCCAAGATAGCTAGCTTTGCATTGGAGAGTTCAATATGTGAATGTAGGGCACCGCATGTGCACCTTATGCTGAGGGTCATCTCCAAGAGCAAGAGGCCCGGGGAAGAGAGGATTTCCACCTTCAGAGAGAGAGAGAAAACTTCAAGAATCTACACCCGAAGAACATGGAGCAGAACAGTCCAGACGAGGTGTCAGCTGTTCGAGCAGGGGGGTTTGATACATGCTCGCAGCGACTTATGCTGTGAAGAAGCTGCCTCATCCTGCCCGTTCCATATTCCCGCACCTAATGTTAATCCTGTCTACCCTTATTACTCCCGCACACGTCAGTGTACTCTAACCTGACACCAAATATTTCATATAAAAACCTATATAACCCTTCCTTAGTTATCCTTCGTTCACAAAAACCCTGGGCAAGGATATTTTAAAGTACTTTTCTTATGAGACGTCTTGTCGTCTGTAGACATGCCACCCGCAGCAGAGACCACAGAGGAGAGAAGGACCACCCCCTCGCACCCGAGCCATCTCTCATTAGGGGTGCAGATGGTCAATCACCACAGACCACCCCAAGAAGGGGATAAAAGAGGGAGCACGGGCAACAATAGAGCAGTTCGTTTTCGAGTAGCGACCTGTTTGCTACTCGCTCTGAGCAGTACCTCTGCTACAACCGAAATGTTCAGTTCTGCTGCGGTAGATTTCTCTACCTTCATCACTACTATAAGCTACAGCTCCAGGCCCGGAAGATCAGTGACCGCCGGATCCCTCCCAGATGCTCCCATCATGACCAAGAAAGCATTCTACACCAGCTGTCCAGCTTCACAGACCAAGAGCTACTTTCGAGGTATCGTCACCTGCATCAACGACTCTCCCCACGGAAGCTAGTGCTCTTCGGTTCCTTCCTACACGCCCTTCAGGCTCTTTAGGCACAGAGCGTTTCAGTTTACACTCGCCATACCTTCCATTGTTGACAAACCCATCTGCCTGCTAAGACACCCGTGACCCCTGCATCCCATAGGATCGCCACAGTAGTTTGATATTGGGTCGTCATAAGCATCCTACGACTGGGAGGAGGTGTAAGCCGCGCGCCTTCCAGATTTTCTTCATTACGCCCTCTGGAGGTAGAACGATTACACTGTGCTCTTTCCGAGCAGTGTCGGGTTTTGTCTTGACTGGGAGAGGTGAAAAGGCATAGGGACGTGCTGGGGTGCACTTCCAGCGCTCCTCTACAAGTCCGCCTGCTCAGCACCAACAATAGTTCCGCCGAATTAAGGCTTTACATGCCACAACAGGCGATCCTACGGGATACCATATACCAACAACCAGCTAGCCTTACCTTTACATTTTCATCTGAGCCACAGTCAGGCTATGCCTAAGAGGTCAGGTAGGGAGTTGAGGGCCAGACAGGAGTTCGCTAAGTTGATACAGAAGGCACTGGAGGTTAGGGACCCTGAGACAGGGGTGTATTGGATTCAGAGGGTGGTCTCCGCCGCTTCTCTATAAGGCACACCGCTCAACGGCCATGCCATTGTTCGGCTGGCATTACAGTCACTTGGTGGATCAGCCTCTCTTAGCACCCCCTCCTCAATACCTGTCTCTGTCTCAACCCCATCCTCGCCTTGTGGACCCCCATCCAACGCAACTGCTAACCTCGGCACCTATGTGCTCTCTTGTCTGGGGGATCAGCACCCCATTGTTGCCCCTTCCTCCCATCCACCTTCGGTTACACCTACTGTGGAAGTGCAATCTCCAGCGCAGCGCTAGTTTCCCTAGCTGTAATATCCCCTTATGAGGTGGGGAGAGTCCGACGAGGAAGATGTCGGTTGACGCTTTGGGTGGGCATCCTAGGCTTAGCACGGTGCTGCCTTGCCATCACGCCCTCGCAGACAGACTACCCGCTCCTCACATCAACATTACTAAGGAACTAGCAGACAGACTGTGACGCGGTCAGCCGAAAGGCCTAAAGCTGAAGTATTATTTGTTTTAATTTTATTTATTCAAGTTTAATATTTCAAGAGTAAGAGTAGATGTCAAAAATATTCTGGTCACACTGGCAATGATAGGCCTGCTGATGGGATGATGGGAGCATTGAGATCCAAGGAGACATCAGTTGTTACATAAGAGCAACCACAAGGG
>PNEQ01112790.1:0-14086 GCA_003012365.1 Medauroidea extradentata
GTTGATTGGATATATGACTGAATTTTATTGTGATTTATAGTGTTTAATTAATTGATGGTAGACGTTTCTTGTGCTTTAATTGTCAAAGTTAATTAACGTGTCTGTGACACAGGAGTAATTGTGTGCATAACTAATTGTGTTGTGAGAGTTCTAGTTGATTACTGTTTTGTGTATTTCGTAGCTTTGTGAGCTATTAAATGCAGTACTTAATTTAACTCTTTTATTTGTAATTATAAGACCTATATCCCAAAGAACTCATGGGAATTGCCCACATGTAAAGTTTGTGCTCTCAAACTTGTAACTTTACTATGGATCTTGTAGGCAGTTTTTTTTTCAATACCCTGAAAATTGTGGACAAAAAAAAACATATTTACACACAAAAATACGCGAAAATGGCTATTCATAATTTATTTTCTGCAATTTTATTTACGTAGAAATATTCTCATCTTCTCGGCGCAGAAATTGTTTTCTGGCGGAAGCAATATCACAAAAGGTGACCGAGTGCCATTGAAATAATTTAACATGTAAAACCCTATTCTTTCACCGCCAGGGCTCCGAGGTAGGCAGCGCCCTTAACGTATACAATCTCTTTAGTAGTCTTTTTTTTTTTTTTTTTTTTACGATTCTTGCAATGGGAGCAAGGTACAAACTAAAGAAGTATTCTGGACAAACACTATTGCTGCAAATGGCGTATGTCCAAAATACTTCTTTAATTTGCGACTCTTTAAAAGTCACTCGGAAATGTTCTTCATCAACGAAGAAGCCCATAAGTCCATAAGCCAAGAACATAAATGTCAGTAGCATACAAACTAAGTAGGGTTTTAAAAGTGCTTATTTTATCGAGGCTGTATTAAAGCCATGGTGTAATTGACATCTCAGGTTCCTTTTTAAAACTAACAATGTCGACTGACATATCGTAAAACATCGCCAACACTTAAAAAAGGATTTCCCTCAGAAGTGTCAAAATTTACTGAAGTTACGTGAAACATAGCATACCTCGTGTTCGGCGTGACTGGCCTCACCCCCCTACCCATTTTCACCCTCTAAGGACTTCACCAGGCCTGAACATCTGCGGCGAAGGTAAGCACACGGTTCATTCCCCCGAGTGACAATAGTTTTCTTGTGTTCCGAGCTTACAATAAGGTGGAGAGTATAGAGGAGACGGCAAGTATGGACGAGGAGGAGACGGGGCAGTGGAACCACTATTCACAAACCAGAACGCGGAGAGGAGCAGGCAGACGTTTATTACGATAATCGATAGTCTGGATTACCTACCAAGGTTCTGGATTTACTACACTTGTAAAATAAATTCCTAAACAGTAATGATCGCCCATATACAGTACAGGACACTAACAATTCTTCAGCTTGTAAACAGAAATATTGCATTAGACATTGTCACTGTAATACAAGTCTAGTAAACACTGACTGTTTCCTAAAAATGTGTTTAAACGCTTTCATTGATGTTTGGTATAGCTTGTTATATGGTTACGATTTTACTAACCTAGGCGCAACCACGGTCGATTGGGATGGAGGATTCGATAAATTAAATTAAATAATTTAATTAAATTTCCTAATGTATTACAACCCTTATTAAAATGCTTTACCATAATAATGTAACCAATAATTATCTGTGTACAATATGCACATCTATGAATCAATATTTACAATCATTATTTACAATTAATATTTCTAATGCCTAAAATCCCTACTTATAGAACACCGTTAATCAATGCCTGTCTCGGTCATATAAAACATTCCCTAGACTACACAAATCGCTGTTCACTTAAAGCATCTTTTTCCAGAATTCTCTCACTATTTACAGATGTAGTCTAACCTGCTTGTTCGTAGTCTAACCTGCTTGTTCGTCACACACAGGCCACTACCTACATTACTCAAGCACGCCCCAACTATTCCCGTCACCGTACGCACTTATCAAACTCTCTCCACTCTATGTACTAATCCCGCGACGCTCCTTGCTGTCAATGTCGTATTCGTTACCGAATCCGCCACTTACACGCACAGGCTAAACACAATAACTCTGCTGGTCGGCCACCGCGGGCCATATATACACCCGACAGCGACGACCAGTGCTCGCCTCGGAACAACTCATGATTAGAGATGATGGTTTATCGCGGGAAAACTTGACTATTTGCTAGGCTTCAACGTACGTTCAGCTTATCAAAAAATTACTGGCTTT
Organism: Medauroidea extradentata; assembly: GCA_003012365.1. Taxonomy (NCBI): domain Eukaryota; kingdom Metazoa; phylum Arthropoda; class Insecta; order Phasmatodea; family Phasmatidae; genus Medauroidea; species Medauroidea extradentata. The sequence goes on from PNEQ01112790.1 coordinate 2,198, forward strand.
TCCTTGTACGCGAAGCTACTGCCCTATTTGACTAAGCCAATAAGAATACCGCTATTTTAATCTTTTATGCACGTTATTGGTCTATAGATAGCTACGTTGTGTCAGTGTTTTCAAGGCTATGTTGGCACAAAACATTTTCGCGATATACCATCATCTCTACTCATGATGTCAGTAGGAAGGAGGATGTTGTAATCTCGCCAGTCGCCAGTGATTGGCCAGTGACTTGTCTTGATGTTCTACTGACAAATCACAGACGTATTGCGTCACAATATGCTTATTGTTATTGGTACAGTCAAATTAGGGGCCGTGTCTGAGCAAAGACGCGCTGCCAATAGCCGTGACGCAGAGCTGCCGACGTGCACGCGAGACATTGAAACAAAATGATGCAAAAATCTTTTCGCGACAAAATCGTGGCTCAAATAATAACAGACAAAATTCTCTTGTAAAATAAATAAATGCAATTAACTATACCAACTCACCAGTTTCATCTACATTTGGGCACAAACTTAAAATACTTTTTCAGCATTTGTCGCGTCCACGGCGCGAACAAAACAGAAAACTTTGTATTTTGAAATCACATCGCAACAGGTTTAGAAGCTTCGATTGGTTGACAAGATATTATATTCGCATCGCACCCCTCGCGTCTCGTACGTTGCGCCAACGTGTATCTTGATATTTTGTCGTCATACACAGCGGTAGAGCAGAAGATGAGACAATTCGCCTCACACCCCAGTAATACGGATCACATTCCCGACGGGATCGGACCCCAATTTGTCGTACGTGGGTTACGTGGACGTGGTGGAAGTTAGCCTTGTAGGATGGGTTTTCTTGGGGTGCTCACGTTCCAACCCCCATCGAATTCCTTCACTTCTCCATTGTAGGGTCTTATTTCGTGTCATCCTACAGAGCAGGCAGATGGCTACGTGGGTCCAGTAAAAATATATCTGCATTCGGTGAGTGCTACCCCGGCGCTCGGATACACTCCTCATACCTTATTTACTTTATTTATTAACTAGCGAAAGACTATGCACCAAAGAAGAACACGGTTAAAAGATGGACTGGCCAAACTGTAGAATTAAAATTTTATTATTTATTTATTAATATTTTTTCAATCCTGCTCAATTTTGAAGCTGTCGCAGAAAAAAACAGTCTCCATGCAAACATGTTCATTTTATTTTCACACTAGGTAATTTTACAGTCAGCCGAGTGCATTAAGCATAGATTAACTGCTGAAAAGAGTAGGATGGGGCAGTTTTTTCTAAGGAACCCGCTGCCTACACCAAATGTAAATAAATAAATAAATAAATAAATAAATATATATATATATTTATTGGTGTGTGTGTTTGTTGGTGTGTGTTGTGTGGTATATTGGTGTGTATGAGTGTATGAATGTATGCATGTGTGGATGTGTGCATGTATGCATGTACGTATATATATACATGTACGTATATATATACATGTACGTATGTATACATGTACGTATATATATACATGTACGTATGTATACATGTACGTATATATATATATATATATATATATATATATATATATATATATATGTATATGCGAGATCTATAAACTCTGATGCCGTTCGACCGATCACCAAGAAATTTGGCACACATATGTATTTTCTAATGAAAATATTTTAATGCTCTTCATTTTACTCTGACTCGCCAACTCGCCACTACATGGGGCTGCAGCGCATCAACTTATGTACATAGCTTCCCCTCGTGGCATGTCGGTAGATCCCACGATATTCCGCGGAAGGAATTCAGCAACTGTTAGTTTCAGTGCCTTATGTGCACATATGCAGCCCTTCTTCGTGGTCAGTGATTGGCTGTTTTTAACTCTCAGCTTCTTCTAGGGTCCTACCCGCAAATCACAGACGTGTGGTGTCGCAGTAACCTTGTTCCCGTTGGCACAAGTCAAATGGGCCACGTCTGTACAATAATACATTCTGCCAGTAACCATGAAGCTAAGCTTCATATGTGCACATAAGGCATTGAAACAAACTGTTGCAGGATTCTTTTCTCGAAAAATCGTGGGCTCTTAGATGTTCTCATTCCGTTATTCGCGGTTTCTCATGTAACCGGACCAATGAAAATTCTGGTACGCCGATACTTATTACTTGTTATTAGTCTATATTAATTAGATTTGTCTCAAGTTATCGTTGTCCAGTCATACAAGACCCAACACGCTAGAACACTTTGGAGACTACATCGGCACTCAAGATTTTCGCGATTTTTCACTCTCTCTAATAATTGTGTTTTCACCTAGAATCAAAAAATGACAACACAATAAATGTTAATTATAGCCTATTTTCGCTGTCTATGCAACAAGGTGATGAAAACTTTATTTTCTTGACGACTTACAAATTTTCAAGCTACGACTGAAAAACAAACGACATACAGTTCGCCATACACGTAAACAAGATAAACATTTTGTTAAAAGGAAAGTAATACCATTAATGTATTAAATAATTCCACCCCATGCCACTAGGTTTTTTTTCGCACTCTTCGTTCTTTAGTCTTGTGACATTATAAATTAACATAGCGTACATTTTCTACACCATTTGAGTAAAGGTTACGATAAATTATTTTTACTCGCATTGCTACAGTCAATGTGTTAAAAATTTTAATGTAAATAAATTTGTAGTTTGTTGGAACAGACTAACAAAAATATTTTTTACAGATTCTTAGTTCAAATAATGTTTTTATATATGCATTAATAGAAACAATTGTGTGCTAATTCTGCTTGTTTTCTCTAGCATAGAGGTGTCCCGTACAACTTCCGCAGTGTTGGGTGTAAGGTACGTGTGATGCAGGGACAGGAAACAGGCGCGGCCGTAGACATTCGACGACACAAAGAGTGCGGGGCCAAGCACTTTCTTACTTGCCTTTATCCCGGCATGCGAACAATGGTAAAACATCTGCAGCTGCCCCAGCTGTCTGAAGACCTCCTCCTTCCACCCCGCCCCCTTCTCTTAGCACGTGCACCCACTGAGCAGCATTCAAGGGAAGATGCTCGCTGCTCATGGTACATATAAAATCAAAATCCTATTTTGTATGTACAAAAACAAATAAATAAGTTAATTTTCAGAGTAGCAACACTCGCACTATATTCACTTTATACGGACATTACCTTCACGACTAACGTTTCACGCAGAGACTCATGACTGAAAAAATTTGCGGTTTCGTTGAGGCACAAGCTAGACTTCAAGCAACTGTTATAAGCTCGTGTAACTTTCGCAACTGGCCCTTGCCTTATTTGACACGTCTTACAAGGCGCCGAGCCAATAACAAAGAAGCAACTAAATGCATACCTACAGCGAGCAGACAATGAGCAACTGTTATTTGCTTCAGTAAACACATATCCTTGACGTATAGCCTACACTCTAAAAATAGTTTATAAATTTACCACACGTGCGTATAGGAGCGCTAATAAAGTAGGTATTGTAAAATTGTTTCCCAGACATCCATGGTAGCTCTCCCAAACTTTTTAGTAAAACAGTCAAATCTATACTGAAGTTACCAGACTTGTATTGTAACAGTAGTAAAAGTTTGCATATTTCCTAGGCGGAAGTATGGTAACTGTCCCATACTGCGTTTAAGTTAATTACTTCCTAACCAATTTAGGAAGTTTTTTTAACAGTGTACAGGTCAGTGAACCCGCGAGTATTTCCTGTCTCTACTCGTGACTTAACTTGCGCGGAAATATGTCTTCATCTACATGTTTCTGGGCCGCACATCTTGCAGCTGTTCTGCTTCATTGTTATTGGCAGCGTGTCTTAACGTTTCTTATTTGACTGTACCAACCAGAAGAAGGTTCACACTGCAGTCTGTAATCAGTAGGTAGAACCCCTAGCAGGGGCGTCATTTCAGGTTTTTTTTGGGGGGTGGGGGCAGATTTTTTTTTCGGCGACAGTGACCTTGTTGCGTCTTTTTTTATTAATTAAGCATGTATAAATTAGAAACTTCAGTAATCAAACTTCAGTTTTATGTGCTAAAGATCGCGTTATATTAATAACAAAATATAAAAAATCCCGATGACTAAAGCATACTCTGCTTATTTATGTTTTCTAGTCTTATTTTTCGTTTTCTTTTGACAGTCATTTGTTTAGCATTGGAGTATGTCCAAGCAAATAAATCCAGTCATGCACTCCCATTGCACAGTTCTTTCAAAGATCACAAAAATTTTATTTTAAACACTTAAATCCACGGAGGGGGGAGCATTTGCCCTCCCCCTGCCCTCCATAAATGACGCCCCTGACCCCTAGATGCTGAGAGTGAAAAACATCCAATCTCTGACCACGAAGCAGAGCTGCAGGTGTGCACATAAGGGCACTGTGGACCGAAGTGGTGCAGAAAATAGTTTCACTATGTCAGCATACAAAATTAAAACACACTGCACGGACACAACTTTTACACTGGTCTCCCCGTGTGCGCTTCAGCCGACAGAACAAACCCAGTAGATTATTGTCAAGTAGATGACAACTGTGCATGTTTTAATATAGTGTTGCTATAAATGATTTATGTGTAGAGACGGGGAAAATTCGCGTGTTCACTCACCTGTAGGCTAGCCTCCAATAATATCCGTGACATCAGGCAGACAACAGCTACTCATTGGTACCTCACTAACACAGTAATAGGCTATCATATGATTGGACCTGCATTTAGTTGCTTTCCCCATAATTGGCTCAGGTCTCTCGAGGAGGTGAGATTTTTAAATGTTTGATGCAATGGGAGTTTACAGTTAGAATTTAGTGGTTTGTGGACATACGCCATTGCTCATGTTTTGCTGATCAAACTTGTGTTGAATGACAAAATACGAAAACGAACAAGAAAAAAACAAATATAAAACACACACAAAAATAGAAAAAAGCAATCTCAGAGGAATTCTATCAGGTTTTTTTATTTTTAAAACAATTGTTATATTAGACAAAAAGAATTCTAGAGATATAATTCAGTCGAATAACGACACAACACCCATAGACACAAAAGACAGACAAAAATATAGAACCATATTCCAATACGGAAAAAGATGGAAATATACAAAAAAAACAGTGAACAGTGGACAACAAACACACGACAATAGATAACATAACACAAGTTAAAACCAACGAAAAAATGCAACGTTTCAGGGATTGCGATCTATCCCCGTCTTCAGGCTGAGACACAGCTCGTCAGAACACCAAGATGCCAGGATGTGTCAAATGAGTCAAGAGCCAATTAAGAACGTGACACTAACTTACAGTTGTTTGAATTATAACCTGTACCCAAAACAAAACACGAATTTTTCAGGTCCCTATTCATAAGTTATAGAGACATGCCAAATTCGCGTTATTTTCTAACAGCTGACTAGACTCCAAGTGACTATAGGCTTGTTCGACGTCTCCCGCTGGCCGATATTGTCGTGACTTGCCGCGGAGAATGCTTACACGGTAGAGAGGCCAATCTCTGTAAAGACTTAACACACGTAAATTACAACACATACAAGTTCGTGGCCAATTGAATCGCAGCTAACGCTCTCTTGTGTATAGTAAAGGAAAGTTTAGTCTGCTACCAAATTATAACGCGAATTTTGCATGTCTCTAGTTATTAGTGATATGTACAGCTATTTGTCGAAGCTACATGTACGCCACGACTGACTAAAGCCCACATTGTTACATTATATTTTAGGCTGTTTATCAGTATCCTATAAACTTCGGCCTACTAGATATTTTCATTAAAAAAAACCTTGAAAACGCCTACTAAACACTTATAGACCAACAACAAGCTAGCTGGAAGGCGAATTTACAATACGTCAGGTGTTCAGTGACGAAGTGAGGTTTCACTTTGATAGGAATATGAAACACCACAGTGTCCGGATATTGAAAGTCACAGTGGTTAGTTGTTACGCTTTCAGAATTCGCCAAAAGCAAACTTCTGCAAATCTCACAGATTAAGGTGTATGGACTCCCCCTTCCTTTTCCCGGCTCTTCCGTGATAACACAGCGACTAGCGCGTCATGTATGTTGGAGTTGAAGTTACATTATTTTGAGGTATTATTTAATTAATTTTATTTTGCTTTATTTATTATTTTTCAGACTAAATTCTAATTTTAAAAAAATAACATACCGTTTTGTAACATGGTTCAAAATAAAGTAAAAGTTAAATTAAGGTAAGTGGGCTTTTACTTTTCGTCGACAGCGAGATCATTAGAGACGATACAAACTTGGTACAATGATGAGCTGGCAGAGGAATCGGCCATGGCCTTTGTTAAGGGCCTCCCAATATTCGCCTGGAGCGATTTTTGAAAACAGTGGAAAACAAACATCAGGACAGCCGCCGCCGGGAATCGAACCCGGGTCCTCCTGAATGCGAGTCCAACGTGTTACCGTTACGCGACCTCGCTCGGTAAAACTTAAAGTAAGACATTATGAAAACCCGGGAAGGTCTTAGGCTAACTTAGGACCAGAATAAAAAAAAAAAAAAAAAAAAAAAAAAAAAAAAAAAAAAAAAAAAAAAAAAAAAAAAAAAAAAAAAAAAAAAAAAAAAAAAAAAAAAAAACATTCCCGTACTATTTAAAACACGAAGGCTTATTTATAATTAAGAGGGCGTGGTACGTAATTCAACGCTAAAACCATTAATCTATAACTGTAGTTTTCTTGAAGCCGATTTGCGAAAATTAACCAATGGCAATCCTAGACAATAGTTTTAGCCTACTTTTTAAACAAAATTGTATCCAGTGTTACGAACTTCTGAGGCACGACCTCTGACGCCGGAACCTCGTGCATTTAACTGCGGCTCAAGAGATCACTCGTAACGATTTAGTAATTCTGGATAGATATTTACCCATAAGGTTGGCAAATACCATTATCTAGGATTGTCATTGAGTATTTTATCCATATTGGCTTCGAAAAAGTGTAGAAATCAATTGCTATTTTCAGCGTTTATTTATCTACCACGCACTCTTAAGAGCTCAAATATTGGTGGAAATAATTTTACAGCAGCTTGTTTCAGTACCTCACGTGCAGCTGTGCTCATTGTGAGTGATTGGATGTTTTACACTCCACCGCGTCTCGGGGTTCTAACTACAAATAGCAGACGTGTAGTGTCTCGCTAACTGTATTATGACTGACACCTTTAAATGAAAACGGCGCCCCAGCACAAAGACATGCCGCCAATAACAACCCTTATCGACACTCCGCTCCTGTACCTCGAACGCGCAAGAGGACTCCACCAAACAGCGAACAGAGAACATGTCACTCGAGTTTGAGACTAGGAAACGAGGAGATAGTTAAGGCCCAGGCTGTCAAGTACGACGATAACGGCAATGTCTCTATTCACTGCGTGGTGACAGTAACTGGCGTCAAGTGTTTTCGTAGTAGCTTTCACATTTAGGACTTTAGGAGTGACACTACGATTTTAATTATGGCTAGTACGTAGTAAATGCCAACACACGTTTCATGTTTTGAGTTTTACAAATTCTGTTAAATCCTGTTTTATAGAGTTACAGCAGTCTAAAAAAGAAAGAAAAGAAAGGACGTTGGTATTTTGAGAAGTTAAAAAAAAAAAAAAATGGTTCTAATTAACTTGGTTAAATTTCAAAATTATGGAAGCATCACTAAGTTTCAAGTATGTGTTCTTTCCGTAGATAAACGTAATGGATATAAGTTTCGAAGTTTCGCATTAAAAATATTACGTGTAACACGCTACAACATAATTCATGTACTAGGTTAAGTCAAATTGTTACCTCCAACTATATATGACAACACTGAAAGAGTCTGTTCGACAAAATGTGGCCATACAATTTCTCATCAAATAAAGTTCAACATTCACTAGAAAATGTACTTTATATTACCTATTACAGTGTAAATTTTTCCTGGAAATATTTTATAATCCCTACTTCGCTTTATGTTGGATTTATAGGTAAATTATTGCATAGCCTACTCATTGTAATTCAAAGCCCATTCAACGTATAAAAATGCCAGATTGTTTAGGCTTAGTACGCATTATAAGAATAACAAAGTATTATATTTTGTGAAATATACCTGTGCACATTCTGCAGTAAAGTTACTTTAGGCACGAAATATGGACATCTATGTAAAGTATAACATCTGTGTCTAAAAAACAAAGCGATCTTGCACTTTTTCTGTTTTAGTAATCTCTCTCTCACTATCTCTCACTCTCTCTCTCACTCTCTATCTCTCACTCTCTCTCTCTGACTCTCTCTCTCACTCTCACTCTCTCTCTCTCTCTATATATATATATATATATATATATATATATATATATATATATATATATATATATATATATAAGTTATATATACATATAATGAAGTGCCTCACTAACTCGCATACTCATCAACGCGCAGCACAAACCGATGGGACTAGCGACATTAAATTTTGAGGGTGTCTTCTCTTTACGCCGTAGGCATCAGTTAAGAGTGTGTGGTAGATAGATGAACGCTGAAAACATCAATTGATGTCTACGTTTTTTTCGAAGCCAATATGGATCAAATACTCAATGACAATCCTGGTATTTGCCAACTTCATGAGTTAAAATTTTAACCAAAATTACTAATTCGTTACGCGTGATCTCTTACGCCGTAGTTAAATGCCCTTGGTTCCGGCGTAAGAGATTGTGCCTGAGAAGTTCGTACCACTGGAAACAATTTGGTTTAAAACGTTGGCTAAAACTATTGTCTAGGATTGCTATTGTTTTATTTATGCAAATTGGCTTCAAGAAACCTACAGATATAGCGTTGAATTATGTACCACGCCTTCTTAAGGCGGGATTTTTCGAAATTCGAAAATTGAGGGGGTGAAAAGCAGTAATATTTCTTATATAAAGCATCGATAACTCTTAAAACTTAAACCCGTTAATATATCGAATTGATTGTTTGGCTCAGAATGAAGTTTACGCACATCCCTAACAAGTGGTTTAAGGATTTTTTTTTTTAATTCAAACTCTATGCGCATTATAAAAGTATTATTTCTGTATCTCTCAAACCTGCTAAGATTCCAAGATGATTTTTGAATAGGAATAAAGCTTAATTAAATGACAAAAAACTATTTCATGATTTTTGAAAATTCGACAACTTAAGGCATGGAAAGGGTTTAAAATGTTCCAGATATTCCAAACGGAAGATATGACTAAGGGAGAAATAATTAACATTTTTTATTTTTCCGTCCTATTGATACGCATACGTCATTGGAAACGGGTCTGTATATGCCCATTTAATTTCTTAAGCATTCTGACGACTTATATCTTGGCGCAGTTGCTTGGAACATTGATTTAGGGTTCGAATCCCGTGAAAGGCAAGGCGACAGGGAACTGCTGTGATATTAGACACGTACATATTAGTGGCAGCTGGCAGAAGAGTTAATTTACTATTTGAAGTATGGAAGTTTAAGGGTGGCTTCCCCTTGTAGTTTCGGCACCCCCTAAGAGGTTAAAAAGAGCTGAAATGAATTTTCCCTATATACTTGATATCTCATAAACCTGGTGCGGTATTATTATGCTTTGGGGTAAAAAGTCGTAAAATGTATTTTTGCTTTGTTTTTGTTTTAAATATCTCATTTTAACACGATTCTCTATCGTTGTAGTTTTTCCTTTAAAATTACACACACACACACACACACACACGCATAAAATAGATAACTGCCCGGCAGCGGTTTTGACAGCGTGAAAAAAAAAAATATATATATATATGCACATGTAATTCAGAACGATAACTAGGCTAATGACTGTGCATACCGTGAACCTTGTACATGTCAGTACAAATGTCGTTACTACCACAACTTGACGACAAATTACATTTCACTGCTTCGTACATTAAAATATTTATTCGTTTACATACAACACTGTTGAGGAAGTGCCGGTTAGGACTATTATGTCTTAGGCTGCTTACATACCAGAGTTTTTTTTTTTGGTCGAATCTGACTACAGAGAGTGGTCGGCATGTAGTCTGTGATGCAACTTCATCTCTGCCGCTTGCAGTCGGCATTACCGTCTGTTTGGAACACGCGCAAACCACATTCCGAATACTTCAGACATACCACAAAAAAAAAAAAAAACGCTCGTGTGTAAGAAACCTTACACAAGCTGCGACTGCGAGTGGCTGAGCCGTCAAATATCCAAGGAATTTTTTAACCCCGTCCAATTCGCAAATACTGGATGGAAACTTCGGCCATCAAACCTTTTCTAAAAACAAGGCCGCGAAATTGACGTTTTCGTGACGTCACGCCCATACAACTTTATACGACTACCTTCATTTGATGCAATTTGCCAGAAAAATCATACGGCGTGACAGCATCTTTCAATTGACTTCCGGGAGCGAACCCCGCCCATTGCACGTCACACGGTGCGGGAGGCCGTGGTCCTGCTGTAAATAGGCTCTGTACAGCGCTGTGCCGGAGATTCGGCCTCGAAAAAGCGTGCATTGACCGGCCATGCTAGGCTGCACACAGGCACAGGTGAATCGCTACAGCATGTGAAATTTTTATGACCATCTTGTTTATAATAATAGTAATAATAATAATAATAATAGAAAAAATATGTAATATAAGTAATATGTAATATGTTTTGTGTCCGGTACAATACATACACTTTGATTATTACTTGTTTTGTATTGTTTATAATTACCAAGTGGCAGAAAAATGGTTCGGCGAGAACCTTGCACGCTATTTCAGAGCTTGGCTCGTTGAGGCGATGCGACATTTGATGCGCGTCTCAAGGTCGCCCTTATGTCTCCGTCATTTTTGAGCCTCTGACGCGTAGGTAGGCGGAGCCCTTAAGCTATCACTACGCAAAAGTAACACACTCCTTCCTGAGTCATCATGTCTGTATACGCTTATATATATGTGTATTTATTTATTTATTTATTTATACACATACATACATGTACACACACGCACACATATAAAAGCTTATACATACAGGATGAGTCAATGTCAGTTAGTATTTGTGGTCTTAAAATGAATCTTAGTTGCTCACTTTACCAGGTACCATTTGTACAGCAAATTTTACCTTATACTGGGACTGTGTTAGGTAATTATTTTTATCAATAGGCTATTATGCAAAGCCAGTTACAATATGAAGTAAAACTTACTGATTATTTGGTAGAGTGGGCAATACAGGTTCATTTTAGGACCAAAAATGTCAACTTTCATATAATCAAACATCTACAAAACTTAAAAAGTTAATACCCTCTGACTGTCAAATTTTACTTACTTTATGCGGGTGTATCTTAGTTCTGTTGTCTGTCTACATTCAGTCCAATCGTTGATGTCATTTGTATTGTCCTGATTTTTATTGTCCAGACTTTGTCACCATTTTCACACACCTCGATTGTGTTACCTGTCTGTCAATTATATTTTGTTTTAAACATATCCACTATAGTTAGTTCACGTAATTATAGGTTATGCATTGGTATGAAATTGTTGACACCGCCAATTTTGACTACCAATTTGATTTTTTTTTGCCGGCCTCCTTAGGCCGCCCGCGCACTAGGCGACCGCCGAGAAACCTTATATTATAAGGGACAACGCGCACCTGGTCGCGGCGACCGGCTGGTCGTGGCGACTGCTGAGAAACCTTATATTATAAGGGACAACGCGCACCTGGTCGCGGCGACCGGCTAGTCGTGGCGACTGCTGAGAAACAGCGCGACGCGCAGGCGACCAAGTCGCCGCGACCGGCTATTTTACCCATGATTCAATATCTGTCCGCGCACGTGCAGCAGAAGCGGCGCGGCCAGGCAGACATCACTGTCAGTTTTGCGCTATTGCTGTGAGGGTATGGTGAGCGAAATGGAAAATAAATTTGACACTGAACGTTTCATAATGGAAATAGAGAAACGCCCGTCAATTTGGAATGTAGTGAGTGACGAATACAGCGACAG
>PNEQ01112791.1:0-16902 GCA_003012365.1 Medauroidea extradentata
TTTTTTTTTTTTTTTTTTTTTTTTTTTTTTTTTTTTTTTTTTTTTTTTTTTTTTTTTTTTTTTTTTTTTTTTTTTTTTTTTTTTTTTTTTTTTTTTTTTTTTTTTTTTTTTTTTTTTTTTTTTTTTTTTTTTTTTTTTTTTTTTTTTTTTTTTTTTTTTTTTTTTTTTTTAGTTTGTTGCCACTGCAGTGCTAGAATATTCTTTCGTGGGCAATGTCCCGGTAGTGTATGCAGGCCGATGGCCTTGTGTTAAGTTGTAGGCAGGAGGGGGATGTGGTGATGAATGTGTCGGTGTCGCCGGGCGGTTGTGTGCTGTGGGTCCTTCTGGCACTTTCGGCATGCAGTGGCCTTCCGGGGGGCACTGGACATCTCTGTCAACACTCCCCACTCCACTGTCCCACATTAACAGCTATAGTAGGACAGGTGCGAGGGCAAGAACTGCACTGCAGCACATTTCTGTCGTTCCGCTCTTGGACAGTTCCCCCGCCCATGACGTCAAATGTCGCTGACGAGTGAATGCCCTGTGGGACAGAGAGGGTAGATGTTGTGCCAATCTGGAATGGGGAGTGCTGACCATTTCAGGAAGGTAAATCATGGAAGGTTCTCGATGGCGCAACCAGTAGTTGTAAATACCTGCCGGCCATGTTTTGGGGGACTTTTGTTGAGCTTTTTTCTAGTCTTGTTTTGGCGAGCTTTTCTTTGGAGCTTTTTGGGACTTTTGTTTTGACAAGTGTTAGGAGTTAGGCGAGCATGACGATGCTCCGATGGCGAGGCGTAAGCCTAAGTGCTCGGGCTGCCAGATCGCAGGAGTTTAGTTAAGTTTTTTTAATTACTATTTATTTTAATTTTTGGGTAGTCTTTTAATATTTAAATTTTACTATTGGATAAGAAGACTTCGTAGGCCTGAGATTGATGAGACTTCGCTGGACAGGAACATCAAAATGATAAGTATTCTTTCTTGTTATTATTTTATTACTAATTATTATTAATTCCCCTTTCACTTTCGTGTTCGGTATTGGTTGTAATAGTCGTGGATTCCCTTTCGCGTGTACTTATTGTTGGCCAGTACAGTCGCCGTTTATTAAATGTTTCAGAGTAATTTAATGACCTCGGTATTGATTGTTATGACAGAAACCACTTTACTGTGCAGTATCATCTCTTAATGTAATACCTGTACAATGTTCATCACATCATGATAACCATCTATTTTTAATTCACGCTTTAAAGCCTTTTCCAAATTGTAACCTATTTTTAGTAACAATAATGTAATTTATTTTTGTATAACATTTTATTTCAATATTTTGTAATAAACTCCAATCATTTGAATTCATTCTTTTATTTCAAGTATTCGAACTGTAGTCCCCTTAACATTAATTGATTGCCCCTAATTGCAGAACATATATCTTGATTTAATTACTTTACTAATAGTTAATGATATGTGACACATGCACGATACAAGGTAGGAGACGCGACCCATATTGGGACGTTAGTCTGTGATCGATCTTCAGTACCCCTCGCAATAGATAGTTTGCCAAGTGGTGTTATTATTTTATTTCAGTAAGTTTGTTGCGCTCTACCAAACATCAGATAGTTATGTAGCTAGGCTACAAGGTGAAAGTCTTGTCCTTAAAGTGTTTTGTTTTTATTTTACTTACGGAGCTACATACCGTTTGTGTTTATCCCCCCAGTGCTGTTTTAATAATTATAGAGTTTATTTTATCTGTATTGCTTATCGTTATGGTTCAATCAAATGCTTGTTTTATTTACTTGTGATGTTTATTTGCTTTCCACCTCGTAGTCTTGCAAAACTTGAATTCAGCTATACACGCATCCCCCCCCCCCATCTTCATTTACATTAAACACTTTAACTACAGACAAGGTCTTTAACATAACTGTTCAACTCAACGACTCTGTCCGTCTGTCTCCTCACCATCATTTAAAATTATTTTTACTTTATTTATTTTTCTACGACCCAACCTCCTGACAATATAACCAGAGAAAAATACTGGTGAGTTGTTGACCAGAAAGCTGACTCATATAATCCAGTAATATCCGACCGCTTTATGACACAAGCCGGAGTCAGGCCACACATGGTACCATATCAAGAAAACGCGAGCACGCAAGAAAAATAACCTTTTCATTGAATCTTTACGCAATGTAACTGGGAGCTTGACCGGTCTGGGCCAAGTCAGGTCAATTCTTGGCGATGATCATCTGTCTCTATTTCGATAGTCCATCGTATCTCGACCACCTTGCAAATATATACACTTGAGCACTACAGCTCGAGAACTCTTCTCTTAGTTGAACTTGGTGTGAAGTGATCAGAGGAGAGAAGCGGTCGGATATTCCGATCGTACGTGCTGCCTGACTTCATAATGTTAAGTTGATCAACCACTAATTGGCTTGATTTAAATTTAACTTCAGTAGTCCACATTCGTCAGGTCGCGTTCATTCACTAGGTCACGTGTGTTTTAATTGTTGGTTACTCATTGAGTCAGTTGATTGGTTATTCATTTAATTGTTACTTTTGTACTGAAAGTTATTGAAGTCATAGCATTGTTAGTTTCGAGTAATAAATTTAACTGATTTAACTTATTACTTCTATTTGAAAAATTACCCATTGTCCCACTTGCTTGAGCAGAGGTTTGGTAACTTACAATATTCAGGTGAAGGTAATATAGTGTCTAAAATAACAACCAAAATAATTACGAGCATGTTTCTGTCACTACTGTGACAAAGTTTGAAATTACATGAATAACTCCTGTTGGGAGATGGAGCCTAGAATAACCCTCCAAGTTAACTTTGTGGTTTAAGGCAAATAGTTAAGAGAGAATTCTCTCTCCAACTCGACCAAGGGAATGTGAAAAGTAATTTCTTTGGTTGAGATAAAAATAACTGAGTTAATATTGAGTGTTTCACAATAACATATGATTTTAGTTGTAGAATTTAATTTATTTGGTTGAAAACTCGGATTCAGATGAATTTAGCTTGTTAATTAATATTGTCCAGCATCGCCCTTAACCCTGCTTTATGGATACAAACCCATACACGAACCCTCCCCACCGCCTCTTAGCCTAGGCCGCTCTGCAAGACTTAATTGAAGTCTTAATTACAGTTCCTACCAGCTGCTTTAATTGGTATGCAGTGGCAGCATATCTATCTTCCCCCCTTTTGGCTAAGTAGGGCTACCACTTTTCCTTCTCATCCCCTTCACTCACCGAAGGTTTGATTTCGGACTGGGGGTGGCGTGACAAGTGGTGGCAGCGGTGGGATGCCATTTTGAAGGAAAATTACAGGTAGTATTTGACTATTAAAGTAAAATTAATGCCAGTGAAACCCCTGAGACTGCGATGTAACGTACTGTGATATATTGGCTACATTAGTGCAGTGCGGCAGCGCACTTTCAGAGGTCACTGATAAGCGAGCCAAGAGGTCGCTCGCTGTGTCTTACATCAGAAGTACGCCATCGTGCTGTTAAATCGTTATGGAATAGAGAATATTGTTTTGATTTTAAGGGTTAACTGAATTAGAGCAATATGGGTACGGACGACAAGGACAAGAGCAAGGTAGGTGACGAAAAATCTGTGGTGTTTGGGTAAAGTGGTATAAACCAAAAAATGGCGTTTTGTGAAAATCGAAGACGAAAGTTCGAAGTTCTACTGTGTATAATGGAACAAACATACTTCCAAATTTAATTGTTTACCTTCTCATAACCATTAAAGTTATAGCCTTTAACCCTGACGAAGAACATAACTTGTAGAAAGTGCTCCTAAATTAACACAATTTTCTCAGTTTTTCGAGTTATACCACTTTACCCGAACACCACAGAAATCTGAAGTAGAAGCTACCGATACAGACGTGGGTGAGAGCAGCGGCAGAGCGTCTATTGGTATCGGTCAGCACGATTTAACTCTGGCAATAAGTAGCCCACAGTTAGTTCAGTGGTTACATTTTATTGAATCTTTTGAAGGAAATCCACAGCAAGCTGTAGATAATTTCATTGATACTATTAACAATGTTGGTGAGATGTTATGTTGGGAAGAAGCTTATACAGCGATTCGTGTTGTCACGTTCCTTCGGAAAAGCGATCTCGTTTGCAGAAGACGAGAAACAGAACGAGCAAATGACAGGCAAGAAGTCGTTTGCTCACATAGTGTCGGGAAACAGCGAACCGACTAGCCGCTCTTCCTAACCCAACAACGTAACGTATCATTCTTGTGGAAAACCGGGAAACTTCATGAGGAATTGCAGAGCGAGGAAATGCTATAGCTGTGGCGAAGTAGGTCATATTGCCAGAGATTGCAAAAAGGGTGTGCCTTGCAAAAATTGCGGGAAGAGTACCATAGAACAGAGGCCTGCCGAGTAAATAGATGTGAATTTTGCAGAAAATTAGGTCACAAGGAGATCGTTTGCTTTAAGAGTAATTTAAACGAGAGAAGCTCCTAGTCACAGCCCTTAGCTAGAGAGGCACATTTACAAATAAAATTAGAAATGAGGCCCGCGTCCCCGTGTGTGCGGTGAATCGACAGCCAGGTATTTTTGTTGATAGTCTTATAAATTCAAAACTGTGTAGGCTGCTGATAGTTATAGGCGCGGCTGTTAACTATTTTGAAACGTAAATGTTTTGCTGAAGGAAGGTCTGGAACTACTAACGTCCACTGGGAGTAAATTGGAACTATTGACATTAGCGGATGTTAACATACAGATAGAAGAATTGTGCCCGTATGAATGTGTAGTTTGTTCAGAATGTATGGAATTTAATGCTGATAGATTGTTAGGTACAGATTTCCTCACTGATTACAGATGTATGTTGAGAATTGACGAGAGAATCCTGGAAATAGGTAATTCAAGTGTAAGAATGCCGCAGCCGGAAAGATCGGCGGGACGTCAGAGATCGCTGGGGGCAGCGCGCCCATCTGTGCGAAGGGCGGCCACCAGCTAAACAGTGAGACAGCTCTGCTAGGCAGAAAAAGTAAGTGCTGTGGGAAGGTACCACCCCGCAGTCAAGGCATGTTGTACCAAACCAAAGCCGAAGCAGAAGGTAAGAGCTCATATAGCTCTGCTGTCTAACGACGGGAGCTCAAGCCTCAGACCTAGTGGTTGCGGTCGGGAGAATGGTGTTCATATAGCCCCACAGTTCAACGGAAGGGCGCAAACCCACATTCGCTTGCCTGTAAAGTGTGCTGAGCTCCACAGTTTCCAACAATGGGAGCGCACACACTGTTAGTCTCACTTGTGGTAAAACTGAGCAGGCAGTCCAGGTGCGGCTACACAAGGCTGTTTTAGTCCCACCCAGAGGCGAACTGACCTGTAGTGGTAGGGTAAATTCCCTGTTTTTAGAAGAGGTTGTTATAGAACCAAAGGAAAACGATGACGACTTTTTAGAGGTCCTTGAGTAAAGTTGAAGTGAAAGGCCATGTGCCAGTTAGAATTTTAAATGGGACAGAGTATCCCGTAAGGTTAGAGAGAAATAGTGCTGTGGGGGAAGGCCACACCTTTGAGAGATAATAGAGCAAGTACTTATGTGTATGTTGTTAGTGAGAAAAATAAAACCAGTAAGAAAACTGTAATCAGTGATGAAACCAGTACATTTTGTGAAGTCTGATATTTTAGGAGAAAGCGGTGACGAAAATTTCAAGCCAGGAATTTTAGAGAAGTCTGAAGCAGGGAAAGACAAACTTTTGAGTTACTTTGATTTTTATCTGATGAACAGTTAGAGGTTGAACAGGAAAACCAGTTGACTAAGTTGTTTAGCTGAGAAAGATAAAGAAAAGCCCTTACAAGCGATAAATGAGTATAGAGACGTTTTTTTAGGAAAAGGACAGAAACTAGGATGTACTGATAAAGTCAAGCGTAAAATAGACATGGGAGATGCTAGGCCTATAAGTGTTAAGACCGTACCGAGTTCCCCATAGTCAGAAACAGGTTTTGCAAGAGCAAATCAATATGTTGGAGGTTGAAGTGGTAGTTCCCTCTTCGAGCCCCTGGTCGGCTCCACTAGTTTTAGACACCCAGAGAACTTCAGGTGGCCAAATAAAGGTACGTCCATGTATCGATCATCGCAGGCTGAATGCATTGACTAACCGTGATTTTTACCCTTTTCCGGTAATTAACGAAACATTAGACATGATTGGTGGAGCTAAGTATTTTAGCACCATGGACATGGTGCCTGGATTCTGGCAAATATTGGTAGAACAAGAGGACCACGAGAAAACTGGATTTTCCACCCCAGATGGTCATTATCAATGCGTTAAGATGCCTTTCGGTCTCATAAATGCTCCCTCCACTTTCGCTAGACTGATGGCCAATACTCTGACTGGAATTATAGGCAGTGTTTGATTCGTCTATTTTGATGACGACATTTTATTCTCAAACATAAAGGAACAGCACATTGAAAATTTAAAACTTTTATTCGAGAGGCTAAGAGAAGCAAAACTTAGGCTAAAGCCAGAAAAATTTAATTTTATACTTGAAAAGGTAAAATACTTAGGCCACATCAACTCGGTAAAAGGTATACAGCCAGACGAAGAAAAAACTGAAGTAATACCGACATATCCAGTTCCGAAGAATGTAAAATAAATTAGGCAATTCATTGGTTTGGCAGGATATTATCGCAGGTTTATTCCAAACTTTTCAATGAGCTGACAAATAAAGATGTAGGTTTTGACTGGACAGAGGTATGACAGCTAGCCTTCGAAACTATTCGTAACTCACTGTGTGAGAAACCAGTCTTAAGATACCGAGATCTCTCAGCACCCTTTATTGTCACATGTCATAGTTCAGGGACTACCATTGGCGCCGTGCTTTCACAAAAATTTAACGAACAAGAACACCTAGTGTACTACATCTCGCGACAGCTTAACAAGGCAGAAAGGAACTACTCTACTAATGAGAGTGAGTGTTTCGCAATTTTATTTGCTTGCCGAAAATGGTGTCATTACTTTTATGGTAGGCAGTTAAAGGCCCTAACAGACCATACACCATTATAATGGTTGCTCAGTATTAGGGATCCGAGTTCGAGACTCGCTAGGTGAGCACTACTACTTTCTGAATTTGATTTCATAATCGAGCATAAGGTAGGGAAGAGTAATATGAATGCTGACGTAATGTCTAGAATTCCAGTGCAGTTCACGTCCCCGCTATGTTCCTGTATGGGACAGGTACACGATCAAGTGTGAGCACGAAGCCGAAGAGAAAGTCAAAAGTTGAGGAAATGCTTGACACACAACGGAAACACCTTATTCCTTTTAGATGACGAGCGAATTGTATACAGGTCTAGAACAGGTAGCGAGAGAGAAGACAAACTAGTAGTTCCAGAATCGATGAGAGTCAAAGTTACGTCCAATTTTCACGATTTGCCATTAGCAGGACATCAAGGTGTCCGAAGAACGAATGCGTTGATAAAAAGTATATTCTTCTGGGAGGGAATGCATAAAGACACAGAACAATTTTGTAAAAGCTGTACATCCTGTAATGCTAGAAAGAGAGCTCCAGATAACAAGCCAGCACCCAAGCAAAAATTTAGTGAAGTGGACCATCCTTTTCAGAGAGTTAGTATGGACATAGTATGTCCTTTTTCGACTTCAACTAGAGGGAATAAATACATTCTTAGCTTTCAGAACTCATTTTCTAAGTATCCGGAAGTAATATGCCTACCAAACCAGAAGGCAGAGACTGTAGCAAAAGCATTTCTGACAGAGATAGTGACACGTCATGGAACTCCCGATCAGTTAGGCCTACTTACCGACTGTGGCACCAATTTCACGTCCAGGTTAATGAAAGAAATTTGTCTCTTTTTGAAAATTCAAAAACTTCTAACAACTATGTATCACAATGTCTGTAATGGGCAAGTTGAGAGAAGTCAGTCAGACATGTATCACTATGATGTCACACTTTGTTCGACAAGATCAACAAGACTTGGACGAATGGGTCCCTTACACCCTTTTAGCATACAGGAGAACACCACACAATGCTACAAGAGAATCCCCCTTCTTCTTAGTTCATGGAAGAAGACGATATTGTAAACCCAAGTCGAGTCAATTATGCAGTAGATATAAACTATGAAAAAGTATTATAATGTGCCTTCGAAGCAGTAAAAGAAAACTTTAGTAAATCCGCAGACACGAGAGGAGTACATTTCAACAAGAAATCAAAGACAATCGTGGTACAAGTAGGGGATAAGGTACATTTGAAAAATGAGGTTGTTCCGAGAGGTTTAAACAGAAAATCTACACCTAAGTGGTTAGGCACTTATACGGTAACTGAGCAAACATCGCCAGTCAATTTCAGAATTAAAGAAGTTTACAGGAGGAAGTCATAGTTAGTACATGTGAATCGGCTGAAATTATATACTGGTCTAAATTTGTGAGAATATGGAGAAAATATCTCACAACGGAGAATGAACCCGTTGAAAATAGTAAAAAAGATAGAATAGCAACAGAAGATACGAACCCCTTAACATTAACTGATATTGAAGATTATCGCGTAGGCTGGCCGCCAATCCCACGAGTGGTGGACACACAAGATAATTCTGTAGCCGGCGAAAACACTAGATATGCACTGAGAAGTTTAGGTCCAGTCGAAGATTTATCTTGGATGTTTGGAGGTCAATAGTTGACAATGTCTAGTAATTTTTATGTTCACAGTAATACCACCATGAGCCTGATGTGGATTCTTGCTCTCGTCTTGGTGGTAACAAGAATGGACATGACAACTGGTTTCCAGGATCTATATGGGGGCCTGGTATTCCTTGAGGATAATGTAAGGTAATGGGTACAAGTGGAACTTGGTCGTTAATACTGATTTGAGCAATTACCATTCGGCAGTTCAACAGTTCATATTTTTCATAGATCACGTAAGCGAGAATTACCTGAAGGATTCAGACGAAGTAATTAAAAACTACACCTTAAGTATTCGCGAAGTAATTTCACAAGAGATAGACGTCCTCAAACATCAAGCTAATCAAGTATCCAATCTGATTGTTAATTTACGAAACACACTAGAACCGAAAAAGAGAAACAAAAGAGGATTAATTAATGTAGGAGATAATATTTTAATTTTTATGTTCGGGACTTGGTCAGAAGACGATCTGATCGAAATTAATAACATAATTGTGAAATTGCACACAGAGACGACGAGATTGATATCTTATCATCAGATCAGACAACATTCTTCAATCAGAAAAGGAAAGCCGTAGATAATCATAGAAAGTTGATAGAAAAATTAACGAGGGCCAGTATTATAATTGATCACAAACTCGAAGAGTTACAAGACCTTTTTTAAAACATAGTTGGATAATTTACATTAACAACTGAGTCTACCACCTTAGCTCCACAATGAGAACTTTTGAGTCTATATTAAGCTATATAAGGGACGAATTTACTCTTTTTACACAGGCTTTAGATTTGACAAGTTTAGGTAAATTATCATTTTATTTCATACCCCCTTCCAAGCTGGCTAGAATATTAAAGAGAATTGTGTTGCCACCAGATTTGTCTTTCCTCGCCACTATAAGAACGGACGAATTGTACCCTTACTATAACTTTGCATCAGTTCCTGCAGCCACGATTGGGACACTTTTAAGATTATATGTCGAACTGCCTCTAAACTCACAGAACAGATATTTTAATCTTTAAGCTTACTAACAAAAAGTAAAGATAACACAACTTTTGTAGAGGTAAAATCAGGTAATGATTATCTTGCTGTTACAAACGATAGGTTATCGTTCATAGAAATGAACTCAAATGATTTAAGTAGATGTCAGAATCTGCTCACTAAGACCTCTCCACCAGAGCTGCCAGTTAGAACTCAGGCGAGCAAATCCTGCTTGTATGGATAATTTATGGGTATCCCAGAAACAATTAAAAGTACTTGCAATTTGCAGTTGGTAAAAGATTTTAGCCCTCGATTGCAGAAAATAAGTGACAGTAATTCATGGATTTACAGTATGAAGGAAGCACTTGAAACAGTAATAAGTTGTAATGACGAAAATAGTACAGTACATTCAAAGACATTACAAGGAACATGAATTCTGAAACTTAACCCTCATTGTAATTTACATAGTAAGGAATTTTCTCTATTACCTCGTTCTTTACGAAATAGGCGTGATCCCAAATCAGACACATATTCCTAATGTAAACAATATCCTGACTTTGCATTTGGAATCTATTGAAGCAGAAGGTAAAAGTGTAGGTAACTTACTTTTTGAAATCCTGAAAGAACTTAATCAGTCTGACTACCCAGAAAATAGAATTTCTCTTAATGAGCTTAAAGAAAAAGCTAAGGTTTTAAAACTAAGAGACAACTGGCAAATTAATGCTCCGTTTTCACAGACTATTTTATTTTTCAAGTGTTATTGTATGTTGTTATTTTATCAGTAGGCTTATATTATGTTCGGAAGTGTTACAGAAAATACATCATATCAAAGCGAAGGAGGGACTTCGCGTTAGAGGCCAACCGCCAGTGTTATCAAGAGCTACAGACAAGAGAAGAAGAAAGGCGATGGAAAACCGCGCAAACGAAGAGGAAAGAAGAAACGAGCCGGGAGAAGAAAGGAGTACCGCAGATTGAACAAATGATAATAACCAACCAGAAAGCAGGAAACCTGTGTTTAGTCGAAAATTAGGGGAAGTATGATAAATATTGTTGTTAGATCATGTATCAATGCATTAACTGGGTTATCAATGTTGAGTTTTCCAGAATTTGATACACAGATAATAATGAAGTAAATGATTGAGAAGTTTTAGTTCCGATAAGGGAGTGTCTAAACGAGGTAAAGTTGATGGTAATAATTGTACAGACCATATAATGTCCAGAAAGTAATTGCACTGTGAATGCCATTGGGAACACCGTGGCGACGGCGCGCCCGGTGGCGAAGATAGGCACACTTCGACTTTGATCGACTCTCGATTACCTTAATCCCCTTTACCTTCACCTTCCCTCCCTTGCCCCTCCTTTCCCCTTCCTCCACGCATGCGCGGCAGGCGTCTTGCTCAGGCGTCGGCGCGTGGTGTGCGGGCTCTTGGTCTTTTCGGTACTAGCCTTCTGTGAGACAGGATCGAGGTCTGCTGTATGAGGGACAGCATCGGCGAACCAATGTAAGTTTGCGAGCTCCTAGTAAAACCTTTGGGGCTTAACCCCTTGCAGACGATGGAAGCGGCCATCGGCTTTCTGCTGGTTGTAATGTAACTGGTTATTGACTTTTCTAAATTCCTGTTTCGGCACCGCCTTGTGAAAATTTGTTTTCGGCGTGTAATGTTTTATGCTCGAAGTGTTTAAAAAATCGAAAGATTAAGTATTCAGTTTGTCTTGAATTTGGTAGACCGCGTCACGATATTTGTTTGTGTTAATGTTTGTGTCGTCAGCTGCCGAAAGTGGCTTTATTGGAGGTGAAAAGAGTAAAAAGTACTAGAGGAGCCCGCGGACGTGGATTGGTCATTATACTTAATGATATAAAATGTTAATGTTAAATGTTAAATGATTCAGACACAGAAATTGCCTGTATGCATTTCCACTTTGTTTATGCCGTAATCATTCTTGTGACAGTGCCGAGGCACCGACATTTCGTACAAATTGTGTGTTTTTGGCATATTTATTGGCACTGCTTCTTATATTTATTTATTGGTTATAACGGACTTGTAAGGGCCCCTCTAAGGCGTATTAAGTGTATGCCTAATCACTGAGTTTAATGTGACATGTAGCCCGCTACAGTGGCGGTGCGTAAGGCCGTGCTCTCGTGCTGTAGCAATGAGTAAACTTTTACAAAGTTATTGCGTACTTAATTTTATTAAATTTCAGGTAATGTGACAAAAGTTATCCTTCTAACCTTTCTTTATAAGAGATCGACTGCTTTGCGCTAAGTTTTATAGGCGGACGGAATTTTCTCAAGTAATTTCGCTCGTGTAAGCCGCCCTTTTCTATGGTGTAAACCTGGCTCGGTGCTTCCACGGACTAGCGCACGGTTGTCACTCCTCTTTCCTACCCCCTGTCCTAGCTAGTGGTGTGTAGAGAGATGCGGGAACCTCGCCTTTATCAACACCTGCTCCATGCTTTGAGCAGAGTAGCCCTGCTATGTACTGCGGAAGCGCGCAACAATTACGTCAGCGCATTGACAATGATGGCCGCTCGCGTCGCGCACGTGTTTGTACACTGCAGACTTGTAAACAAAGTAATTTTTGATGTCGCATGGCTGTGTAGCTGACTTAGAATAACTTTTATGAATAATACGTTACTATGTATTATTATTGTGAGTTGTGGGCGTCAGTGACGTGATACTGTGCGTAAATAACGAACTGCCGCAGAATCTATGTTATTAGTCTTTGGCGCAATGGATACATTACCGACGTTTATGATGGGATATTTTGGTAAGTCCAGTTTTACAATATTGATTCATTTTTGTGAAAATTCTGTGTTGCTTGATGGTAAGTGGAAAATTATTTTAAGATTTGTGTCTGTGGTTTATTCGAGGAAAATTTGTTTTCCGAATGTGACGTGGTATGAACTGCACACATTTATTTACGTGTTCCATAATTGTAATCATAAATATCGCAGGCCTAAGGCCTAGCTGATAATAAAACGAGCCGCTCAGTGTATGTGTTGATTTTCGAGTGGACAAGCACATGAAACGTCTAGTTCTCATAATTGAAGGAATTATTTAATTATAGTTTTCGGAATAGTTATTTAATCGTATCAAAATGATATGCCGATGCGGGGCTGAAGATATGTGTAGGCCTACTTTGCGTGTGTTATAAAATTGCGTCTGCATTTAGAGAAGCCGAACTCGTCTCACATGCGATATTGTTGGCATTTTATCTACGAGTCGAGTTCACATTAATCGTGAGGAAACACAGACGGAACGCAGTAAGAACAAATGTACAGAAACTGAGATTATAGGATACTAACTTGTCGTTAATGGTATTCATTGCTTGTGTATTTAGCGAGTACCTATACATTGTAGAAAACATCTTTAGGTTGAAAGTTTTTAACAACACACTTTATTGGCTACATTACTGCTTGCCATGAACTGCAGTGCAATTTCTCAATACATGTAAAGCAAACGTTCTATACCTTTGAGTTAAGAATATGGTTATTAGCAGGGAAACAAGTATAGCGATTTGGCGGGGGAGGGGTTGAAGGACATTATATTCAGAGCACTGAGCTCAAAAAATTGACCGGCCGCCACTGGCCCGCTATATGTCTCGCAGGAGGCTTCCGTTTTGTAATATTCAAGGTATAGTTTGAAAATTCGTCTAGAATTTAGATTGTTACAAACACGTTCCATGTTGGACATGGAGACATGAGATTTTAATTGTATTTTGAAGGTTGGCGCATATTACTGCCCTTTATAAACATTGATGTAATGCAATTGTGTTTTACGCATTTGTATTTGAGAGTTATAATCATACTTGTGCATCTATGCACGTTTATATGTTTCTCGTGTTTGCGGT
This sequence comes from Medauroidea extradentata, assembly GCA_003012365.1. Taxonomy (NCBI): domain Eukaryota; kingdom Metazoa; phylum Arthropoda; class Insecta; order Phasmatodea; family Phasmatidae; genus Medauroidea; species Medauroidea extradentata. Next base: position 13,445 of record PNEQ01112791.1, read on the forward strand.
CATTGAATGGCCATTATATTTTCAGAGTTGTAACCATGTAATAAACAAACGTAAATGAAATTTTTAGGTTTGATTTGGGTAAACCCCGGCTTCACCAAATGTGTTGTGTTATTTGGGTCTCTGCTATGTATCACACTTTTGTCATTTTGCTGAAGGGTTCGTAACAGTCCCCACATAATGAGTAATATTGTAATTTATATTGTTGAAGCTGGAAAGTATTAGATTACTGATATATGTTTACATAATTTGCTTTGCTTGTAATATAACTACATGATTGTGACATTGATTGCGTCAGTCATAGAGTTATAGGTTCTTAATATTTCTTGCTTCAGAAATACTACACTGTCGTAATGTTAAAGTTGAAAAGACCTATAAGTGTTGAAGCTGTAATAATAAATCAATTCCAGTATTAATAGCTATGAAAAACATAATTCGCCAAAGGTTAACATTAATGAGTGAACGTCGGGTGGGTGAGGTGTATAGGCGACCGTGACAGCTGATTCCTGGACGCATTTTGCTCGCTGAGATGAGGGTAGAGTTTCAACTCGACGGTTGCCACGGCATTCCATGGAAGACATGTTTATGTGCTCAGAGGTAGCTGAGTGCAATTGTATATATCACGCTCTGAAGTATATGGGCACAATGCACTTAGTGCGAGAACAAAGTATAAGATGCAGATGAAAACTACTGTTGCAGTGGGTTGATAAGTGCTGACTGGTGAAGCCCAGGCACTTGTAATAAACCATAGAAGTTGTAGTTGGACGCTTGTCCTTCAGACTTCAACAGCACGCGACAGAAGTGTGCGATTGAAAACGAACGCGCCTACAGCCAGCAACATTCGTTTATTTTAATTGGGGGGCTATGTCAGGCCTACGCCTGTTAACATGAATCAAATCAGTTGTCACATTCGGTCGAATGTTAGTTACCATTTAAGAGTTAACTAAGTATGAGGCCACAACTGAATTTAATTATTGTACTATGTCAAAGAAATTGTATTTTGTGCTGCTGTGTGTTGTAACTGGCCACGTGTTTACAGCCCGCTGTGATGATATAACCAGAGTAAAAATACTGGCGAGCTGTTGACCAGAAAGTTGACTCATATAATCCAGTAATATCCGACCCAATATCATGCAAGCCGGAGTCAGACCACACATTGCACAATATCACGAAAACGCGAGCACACCAGAAAAATAACTTTTTCATTGAATTTTTACGTAATGTATCCAGGAGCTTGGCCGGTCCGGGCCAGGTTAGGTCAATTCTTGTCGATGACCACCCGTCTCTATCTTGATAGTCGATCGTATTTTGACCACTTCGCGAATATATACACTTGAGCGCTACAGTTTGGGGTCTCAGTCTCTTTCTCTTAGTTGAACTTGGTGTGGCGCGATCGGAGGAGAAGAGGTCCGGTCGGATATTCCGATCGTACATGCAGCCTGACTTCATAACGAAAGTTGATCATCCACTTATTAGCTTGATTTAAATTTAACTTCAGTAGTCCACATTCGTCAGGTCATGTTCCTTCACTAGGTCACATGTGTTTTAATTGTTGGTTACTCACTGAGTCAGTTGATTAGTTTTTCGTTTAGTTGATAGATTTGAATTGAACGTTATTAAAGTGAACCATATTAGCATATCATTGTCAGTTTCGAGTAAAAAATTCAATTGATTTAGTTTATTACTTCTATTTCAAAAACGATCCATTGTCCCACTTGCTTGAGCAGAGATTTGGTCAACTTACAATATTCAGGTGAAGGTATTTATAGTGCCTAAAAGAACAACCAAAATAATTAAGAGTACGTTTCTGTCACTACTGTGACAAAGTTTGAAATGACATGGATAACTCCTTTTGGGAGATAGAGCCTAGAATAACCCTCCAAGTTAACTTTGTAGTTTAATGTAGTTTAAGGGCGCAGTTCTCCTTTGTCTTCAACGTCTTTATTCATTTTTATATTTGTACCAGATATTTTTTTTCTTATTTCATACATAGTGATTAAATCTTCCCACTAAGGAAATTTTGTGTCTCTCATAGTTTTTGCATAATGAGTCGTAAACATCGAAATTTGCAATTTACGATTTTAAGTACGCCATTAAAACCAACTGATGTAACAAACCGACAAAATTCACAGTGTATAACGATGTTGTAGGCTATGATTTGACATATCGTCATTGCCGGTGAAAAACCTCCTATGTGTCACATTTGCTGAAAATGAGATATTTATATAGCCAGAAATATCTTCTTGTGTTCTGTAAGATGGCTGAACCTCCTATGTGTCAATACATTATTCCGTAGCTAAATAAAAAAAATGAAACACCGCCTATGTTTAACAGTCCGAAAACTACCGTGAAATATATCTGGGTTTTGGACAGAAGGGCTTAAGTCAGTTTTTATCACTTTTGACTTATGCCTGTAGTGTTATAGAGAAAAAAATTAGCTATCTGATGGTATAAAGGACTTAAGTCAGAGAAAATAAATCTGTCTCTGGCAGCTGCTGATCGTAAGGGTTGAAGTCAAATTTGTTTTTCTTCTTGCAGTTGTAAGGGCGTAAGTCAAGTTAGGGCCTTACTATCGCTTTATGCCATGTATGAAAGACATGTATGTAAGGGCATAAGTCAACTTGTGCCCTTAATGTCGTCGTAATTGTAGTTATAATACAATCACTAAAGGCTTAAGTCAACTTGTATAGCAATGTAAGTATTAGTTGCAATGTTTGTATCAACGGTTTAAACAAATGCTATATTTTATTAGATAAATAATAACTTTCAATGGAACATTGTGGTGTATTATTCAGTTTTGCAATTAACATTTAGAAGTGTTTTCCAAAAATAAACTTTTGTGTCATTATACCTACATCACAAGGCATTGTTGCAGTGTGATCAAAGGTGGCATGACTGACCACATAAAAGTATTCAGTATTGTTGTGTTGTCAGTCGTGATATGTATTTGGCGAAGCAAACAATTCTTACTATTGCTGTCGTAAGCTAACAATGTGGTTTTCTGTGTTATAAATTACAACAGTAAATAGTGAACTTCGGAATATAAAATGAGTGAAAGAGTGAAAAAGATTGTGCAGACGGCAATGGAAGAGAACAATCATTCTCCCTCGTTAGGTGAGTGTAATTTCACATAACCTTATTATTGAAACCTTAATGTAATACAATAATATTGATGTCAAATTGCTATGAATATAATATGTCTAATGTTTCCGTTTCATATTCTTTAAAGCCCTTTATACAATGTCACGAAAACAAAATATGATTACTGAAACTTTTCCGAAATTGATTTTACAAAGTAATAATTTAGTCTATAATATTTTTGTAGCGTTAACTATTATATTAGAAATATTTCCCGTTCACACGGACGTAATTTGTAAACTAAATACATGTTCGAAATTTGTTGTAAACGTTTAGGAAACTGCCCTAGTCTAATGAAAGTGTTTCGTTAAACTTTAAATATT
>PNEQ01112792.1:0-16902 GCA_003012365.1 Medauroidea extradentata
TACACAGGTAATCCAATCCATTATGTTGTGAAAACATAACAAACATTCCTTCTCAGCCATCGTTGGAGGAAACATTTAACACACCGTTTGCAATTAAAAATAAACAATTTCTCATCACGAAAGCATTTCTATTTACACAATATTTCACGATTATTATTTTCCGTAGCTTCAAATAGCAAAACCTCACACAGCACAATCGTCATTTTCTCCTTCAAAACTCCGTCACGAACGTTAAACGAAGGCTTGTTGCTTTTCGTTTCGTTTCGACCATAGATAACGAACGCAGTGACGTCAAACGAACACTCGCGAGCACTTAGAATACCAACACTCGAGAAGTAACGAAAATTCGAGAAGTAATGAAGATTTTTGTCGAAATGAAACGAAACGAATAACTTAGAATAAGCCCCCTGATCGTATTAGTAGTAGAGTATAGTCGATTCTATTGCAGGATTCGGGATGGGGTGGGGGGAGGTATTTGAATATTTGTCTCGTAATTATTTGTGTATGGTCTTCCCACCCTATTCGTTTCTATTCCGTTGTTTTGATTCCTAGCTACTCTTATGGCTCCATCCTCCACCTTGTTTTTTTATTAGCTAACCTCTAGGTCAGGCTGCACGTAGTTACTGATCGACTCCTAGGTGGTGTTTATACATTGTGACTGGTCCTGAGTCTTTCCACCAGGAGAGCTAGTAGCTATACTAATTGTCTTGGTTCCACTGTCGTTGCTAGATAGCGTTGGTGTTGTTTGTACTAATGGTATAGTCCGTTTCCATTTCCAAGTCTCACCGTTAAGAGCGCTACCCCACCTAACCTAACCCATCCTTTTTTTTTTGTTTCTGTCTGTTTGCGATTCCTAGCCCCACTTTTTTTATTATATAGTTGCTATCTAGGTCGGGCTGCAAGTAGTTACTGATCGTCTCCTAGGTCGCATTTATATATTGTGACTTTGATACTGAGTCTTTCCACCAGGAGAGCTAGTAGCTACACCAATCGTCTTGGTTCCAGTGTCGTTTGCTAGATTGTGTTGTTGTATGTACTAATGGTTCAGTCTGTCTCCATTTCCAAGTCTCGCCGTTGAGAGCGCTACACCACCCAACCTAATCCACATTTTTTTTGTTTCCGTCCATTGTCTTGATTTATAGCTACTATTTTTTCTCTTTATTTTAAATTTTATAGTTAACCTATAGGTCAGGTTGCAAGTAGTTACTGATCGTTTCCAGTGTGGTGTTTATATATTGTGACTTTGGTACTGAATCTTTCAACCAGGAGAGCTTGTAGATATACCAATCGTCCTGGTTCCAGTGTCGTGTGCTAGATGGCGTTGGTGTTATATGTACTAATGGTTCAGTCCGTCTCCATTTCCAAGTCTCACCGTTAAGAGTGCTACTTAACCTAACCTAACTTAACTTAAACTGACCTGTCCTTCTAACAAGTCATATTTCTAGCCTTGTCTCTGTTCTTCCTTTAATCTAACACTTATTTTCCCTTTTATGTCTGTCTTGTATTACTTTTTAAACTCGTGTACCACTTTTCAATATTTTTATCTCTCTTTCTCTCTCTCTGCACTATTCTCCTCTCACCCTTCACCCTGCTCCTCTCCCCATCCACCCTCCCCTTCCCGCTCTCCTTCAACCCTCATCATCTCTCTCATAACTTAACTTAACCTGACCTGCCCTTCTAATAAGTCACATTTCTAGCGTTGTCTCTGTTCTTCCTTTAATCTAACACTTATTTTCCCTCGTATGTTTGTCTTCTATTACTTTTTTTAACTCGTGTACTGCTTTTAAGTATTTTTATCACTCCCTCCACACCTCTGCTCTCTCTCCCACCACCCTCCTCTCCCTCCACCATCCGCTTCTCTCTCTTCCTCAACCCTCGTCATCTCTCTCCACCCCTCTCTGTCTCCACCTCCCTCTTTCTCCCTCACAAATAATGCAGTTTGCTGTTTAGAATTCTGTGTTAGACCTCCAAAGACTTTTATTTTCGTTTTTTAAAATATTTTGTTTTTATTTATTTTCTTGCACGTTGAACTTTAGTATGTGATTTCTAGTGTCGCACATTACCCATTGGTACTTTGGTTTAAGTAATTTTCTTGTATGTAGATAATTGTGTACAGTATGTTATTTTAATTTTTTTTTGTCAGTAGCTAACCTGACCTAACTTAACCTAACATAACATGTCCTTCTAACAAGTCACATGTCTAACTTTGTCTCTGTTCTTACTTTAACCTAAAACTTATTTTTCATTGTATGTCTGTCTTGCATTACCTTTTTTTCTCTTATATGTATATTTTGCATTATTTTTTAGACTTGTGTACCACTTTTAAGTATTTTTATCACATTTTAGCTTTATGAATTTACATGTGCTAACCCTCCCTCTCTCTCTTAACCTTCCTCCTCCCTACCTTCACCCTACTCCCTTTACCCTTCTCTTCTCTCTCTCCCTAAAACTTTATCATATCTCTCTCCACCCTCCTCTCTCTCTACCTCCCTCTTTCTCCCTCGCAGACATTAAATTTTGCTGTTTAGATTTCTGAGTTAAACCTCCAAAGACTTTTTTTTTTCGTTCCTTAAAAATATTTCTTTTTTATTTATTTTATTGTACGTTGAACTTTAGTATGCGATTTCTAGTGTCGCACAGTACCTATTGGTACTTTGGTTTAAGTAATTTCCTTGTATTTAGATAATTGTGTACAGTATTGTTGCGAGCCGCGACTGTCTGGCTGGGTGGTGTAGTACGATACTGTGGTGGCGGAGCTAGGACACCCCCTTCCCACTCACTCCTCGGCGCCGTGGCTGTCGGGCAGGGCAGCGAAATACAATACAGTGGTGGCAGCGCTAAAAGACCTCCTCGGGTGCCGCATGGATTGTATTACTCCATGATAACCACCTGCACCCAGTATCGGGTAACCGAGAGAAAATATCGTGATCTGGAATTATCCTGTTCCCTCTTTATCTCTTGGGGTGTTGCTTGACATTGAAGCGACATCTTTCCAGGAGGTTGGAGAACAGAGACCCGCCGAGATAATTCGAGAAGGAGTGTGGGGTATATAAGGGGGAGCTGCAGCAGGAGCGAGAGAGTTTTTGCTGGCAGGTGCCTAGTGCGATCTGAAGTGATAGTGACAAGTATTGGATTGCGACGACTGTTCAAGGGCGTCCAGCGAGTGGGACCGCAGAAAGTAGTAGGAAGAAGGTGATTATAGGCCAGAAAGATTCTTCGGTGTTATTTCTTTGGGTCCACCATTGTGAGTGACTAGTAACCTTTCTATATACAGAGAACTTGTGTAGATGTATTTTTTTATCCTTTATGTAAATAGTACTTATTTCTTCTGTTTGCCATTTACTGTGATAAATCTTTAGACACATAGATTTTTTGTATCTACAGTTGTAAATAAACTAGGTTAGCTTTATTTTTTTTATTTTATCAAAGACCTCCATCCCCAAACGTACCTAGCCCGCAACTTGTAACAGTATGTTATTTATTTGAATTTTTTTGTCTGTATCTAACCTGACCTAACTTAACCTAACCTAACATGTCCTTCTAACAAGTCACACGTCTAACCTTGTCTCTATTCTTCCTTTAACCTAACACTTATTTTTCCTTGTATGTCTGTCTTGCATTACTTTTTTCTCTTATATGTATGTTTTGTATTATTTTTTAGACTTGCATACCACTTTTAATTTTTTTTATCACATTTTAGCGTTACGTATTTATGTGTGCTTGGCCCTCCCTCTCTCTCTTCACCTTCCTCCTCTCTCCCTCCACCCTTGTTTTCTCTCTCCCTCCACCCTTGTTTTCTCTCTCCCTCCACCCTTGTTTTCTCTCTCCCTCCACCCTTGTTTTCTCTCTCCCTCAACTCTTATCATCTCTCTTTCCACCCTCTTCTCTCTCTATCACCCTCTTTTTCCCTCACAGATATTAAATTTTGCTGTTTTTGGATTTCTCAGTTACACCTCCAAAGACCTATATATATATTTTTTTTCATTTTAAATATATATATATCTTCATTTATTTTCTTGTACGTTGGACATTGCTTTGTGGTTTCTAATGTCCCACAGTAACTATTCGTATTTTGGTTTAAGTAACATTTTTGTATGTAGATGATTGTGTACAATATGTCATTTCTTTTAATTTAATTAATTTTTTTTGCCTGTACCTAACCTCATCTATCATGACCTAACCTCCTACCTAGTCACATGTCTAACCTTGTCTCTGTTCTTAATTTTAACATAACACTTGTTTTCCCTTGAATGTATGTCTTGTACTACTTTCTTAATGTGTGTATCGCCTTTACATTTTTTTATCACGTTTTCGGCTTTATGGATTTACATGTGCTATCTCTCCCTTCACCTTCACCTTCTCTCTCTCTTGCCAAACTCCTCTCTCTCTCTCTTGCCAAACTCCTCTCTCTCTCTTGCCAAACTCCTCTCTCTCTCTTGCCAAACTCCTCTCTCTCTTGCCAAACTCCTCTCTCTCTCTTGCCAAACTCCTCTCTCTCTCTCTTGCCAAACTCCTCTCTCTCTCTCTTGCCAAACTCCTCTCTCTCTCTTGCCAAACTCCTCTCTCTCTTCCACCCTTCCTTCTCTCTCCCCTTTTTTCTCTCTCCACAACTATCCTCTCTCTCGCTCTACTCTCATCTCTCCCTCCCCACCTCCTCTCTGCCCCTTTCTCTCTCTCCCAACACTATCCTCTATCTCGCTCCACAATCATCTCTCCCTCCCTTTCCTCCTCTCTCTCCTGCTCGGATTTTTCATGTCGGTTTTCTGTGTTAGGCTTCAAAATACTGTTTTTTTTTGTTTAAATATATGGTTTTAAGATATTTTTCTTGTATGTTGACCTTTTGGTGTGTGGTTTCTAGTGTCGCAAAGTAACTTTTAGTACTTTGGTATTTTCTTGTATGTAGATGATTGCGTTCAACATGCTATTTATTTGATTTTTCGACTGTAGCTGTAACTTTGGAATACTATTCGTGTTAAACTTCCACTGAATATTTTTTCTGAATCTAAAATATCTGAGGTTTTTCAATATGTGTCAGAACTATTGTCTGCATAACATTCTCGACCTGTTGTGAGACATCGGGCCTACTGTATTATCTGTAACTGTCCTCAGCGATGCGATGATGTTCCTTAAAATGTTTTCCGATGTAGTCTTAGGGAGTATCGTGATTTCTTCGCTAGCCTTCTCGTCACTGCTAATTCTTGTAGCTGCTAGTAGTGTAACAAGCCTCTCTTCATTGTAGTCTTTAAGCTGTATGGGTGTTGCTTTAGGTACTAGACTTTGTTAGATAATATCGTTTGAGCTTATTGTGCGAATCTTCTCAGTGTAGTCAGGATGTATGACACGGTCGGGAGAGTTGTAATGAACACGACTTACCATTAGTCAAGAGTATCAAGTGGTAGAGTGTTTACTCCATCTTCGAACATACATCACGTGTTGTCTAGTCTATTGAGCGCCAGTTTTGTTGCTACACTCGGAATATCGTTGCTTCTTCCATTATCTGATTTTATATACAGTTACTCACATAACCTTCTCTATGTTCAGAGCCCTGATATATGTGGTTCTCGAAGGTAATTTTCTTTTTTATCACGCATTTCTGGATTCCTTTAGCTTTTACATACATTCTCACAGCAACTGTACGCGTATATCTTTACACACACTCTTCAAACATGTCCCCACACGTGTGTCCACACCCTCCGCCCATGTCTCCACACTCTTCACAACCATCCTCTCACACACCTATGTAGACTCCTTACACAACTATGCGTGCTCTTCGTGCGACTATGTAAGTATCTAACATAGCTCTGCAGGCACCTCACAAAGCACTGCAGGCTCCGCACCCGTCTCCACAAACTCGTACATAGTACCACAGGCTCCACACAAGACTGTGCATTCCCCATACAAAACTACACCCTCTACATAAATATCACTAATGTTGTGCATGGCTTTGTGTACTCTCTACATGCTCCACACACATATTAGCACACCCTCCACACATGTCCCCATACCCTCCACACATCGTACTTCAGGCACCTCACATAAAACTGCAGGAGCAGCACATAAATCACAAGAACCACACGTAAAACTACAGAAACCGCACATAAATCACAAGAACCACACATAAAACTGCAGCAACCGCACATAAATCTCAAGAACCGCACATAAAACTGCAGCAACCGCACATAAATCACAATAACAGCACATAACCACAGGAACCGCATATAAAACTGCTGGCACCTCACATAAATCAGCAGACACCTCACATAAATCAGCCGCACTTCACATAAATCAGCCGCACCTCACATAAATCAGCCGCACCTCACATAAATCAGCCGCACCTCACATAAATCAGCCGCACCTCACATAAATCAGCCGCACCTCACATAAATCAGCCGTACCTTATATAAAACAGCTGACACTTAACATAAATCAGCTGGCACCTCACATATGTCATATGCTCCGCACATAAAACTGCCGGCTCCGCACACATTTCGTATGCTCCGCACATGTATCTGCATGCGTCATAAATGTCCACAGACCCTCCAAACATGTTCGTACACATGTTTCCACACCCTCCACACATGTCCCCACACCCTGCAAACATTTTCCATACATGTTCCCACACCCTCCACCGATGGCATCGATTTGTCCTGGCTTCACATAATCGCATTCCAGCAAGAATTTAAGGGCTCCGTAGTTATTTCCTTTATTTTTTACCTACTGTATATTATTATGTTTCCATACGTACATATAAGTCAGGTATTCCCGTTGGTGTTATCAATCTCAGACTCGTAAGGCTTCACATTCCCACGGAATGCAGTTTCCACATTGAAAACCCGAACTTTGTTGCCATACCAGAACCTACTAAGATTTTAGGGCGGGTTGATTGCGTTCTGGAGCAGGATGACCGAGCGGATTCCGGCGGTTGTACACATAGCTTTTTCTGAGCTGGTCGTAATAATTTACCCTTGCAGATGTTCATGTGCATAGCCAGATTGTCACGACGAATGAAATAGACACTGCAGTAGTTGCACTCCAGCAGATTTCTTTCCATATTATGCTCACAATCTGCCTCATGTCGACGAGCATAGCAAAAATTCGGCGGACAGATACAAGGTTAGACATGTGACTTGTTAGATGGACATGTTAGGTTAGGTTAAGTTAGGTCAGGTTAGATACAGACAAAAAAAAATTCAAATAAATAACATACTGTACACGATTATCTACATACAAGAAAATTACTTAAACCAAAGTACCAATAGGTACTGTGCGACACTACAAAACACATACTAAAGTTCAACATACAAGAAAATAAATAAAAACTAAATATTTAGAAAAAAAAACGAAAAAAAGTCTTTGGAGGTATAACTCAGAAATCTAAACAGCAAATGCATTATTTGTGAGGGAGAAAGAGGGTGGTGGAGAGAGAGGAGGGTGGATATAGATGATGAGGGTTGAGGGAGAGCAGAAGAGGAGGGTGGAAGGGGAGAGGAGCAGGGTGAAGGGAGAGAGGAGAATAGCGCAGAGAGAGAGATAAAAATATTGAAAAGTGGTACACGAGTTTAAAAAGTAATACAAGACAGACATAAAAGGGAAAATAAGTGTTAGATTAAAGGAAGAACAGAGACAAGGCTAGAAATATGACTTGTTAGAAGGACAGGTCAGTTTAAGTTAAGTTAGGTTAAGTAGCGCTCTTAACGGTGAGACTTGGAAATGGAGACGGACTGAACCATTAGTACACACAACAACGCAATCTAGCAGACGACACTAGAACCAAGTCGATTGGTGTAGCTACTAGCTCTCCTGGCGGAAAGACTCAGTATCAAAGTCACAATATATAAACGCCACCTAGGAGACGATCAGTAACTACTTGCAGCCCTACCTAGATAGCAACTATATAATAAAAAAGTGGGACTAGGAATCGCAAACAGACAGAAACAAAAAAAAAAAAAAAAGGATGGGTTAGGTTAGGTGGGTTAGCGCTCTTAACGGTGAGACTTGGAAATGGAAACTGACTATACCATTAGTACAAACAACACCAACGCTATCTAGCAACGACAGTGGAACCAAGACGATTAGTATAGCTACTAGCTCTCCTGGTGGAAAGACTCAGGACCAGTCACAATGTATAAACACCACCTAGGAGTCGATCAGTAACTACGTGCAGCCTGACCTAGAGGTTAGCTAATAAAAAAAACGAGATGGAGGATGGAGCCATAAGAGTAGCTAGGAATCAAGACAACGGAATAGAAACGAATAGGGTGGGAAGACCATACACAAATAATTACGAGACAAATATTCAAATACCTCCCCCCTCCCCATCCCGAATCCTGTAATAGAATCGGCTATACTCTACTACTCGTATTTCTTTTCTTCGTGTTGCGTATATGTTTATAATGCAGTGTGAGTCGTCAATTTTGGTACTCAAACGAACCAGATGTGTTCATTTTAGACGCTTTCGAAAGCTCACAAGAGTAGGTACAAGCCGAAACATAAGTTTAAGGTGTTTGAAACGTAACCCGAATGAAGTTAACTTGTGATAAAATGTTCATGACAGCTAGATCCTTGATCAACTCCTTTCTTACTCTTCTCTTGAGCAGTGTAAGCGGCGGTTTGCAGACGAAAATTGCCACTTGGCGAGAAAAAAATGTGAAAAGTACACGTAAGTAAAAACACAACGATGTAAAACTAAATGCACTATGTTAAAAAAAAAAAAACATCGAAGATACAAGCATGAAACGAATGTTATATGTAATTATAAATACAATAACGCTCAAACAACGTGCTGCGGACGTTGTATTTTAAGAAAATATTTTAAGTAGGTATAAAATATGTATTCTTTTTTTGGTTCCCTCCATCTTAAAAGGTGGGTGGCCGCGGTTACCGAATGGTCAGACCATTCGCCACCTACCAAGGCGATCCGGGTTCGATTCCCAGCGGGGTCGGTCCCCGAATTTTCGCACGTGGTAATCATGCCGGACAATGCCGCTGGTCGGCGAGTTTCTCTGGGATCTCCAGTTTCCCCCGGCCCTTCATTTCTGCGCTGCTCCATATTCACCTCGTCACCTTACACCAATGCTGAAGACCTCGATGCTGCAAAATCTCTCACTCCTCACTCCATCTCAAAACCCCGAAGAGTATTACAGGCATTCATCACGATCCAGGTGATCGACAAAAGCTTTTGAGCTTGTGAAGACGAGTTTTGTCATGGTGTTGTGACAGATACTACTTAGATGGTATAACTGTAAGTGCCCAAAGAGCTGTCAAAATGTACTGATCTTAAACGAAACAGGTATATCACATCAATTACATGATACACTGCGGATACCTTGTGATCTTGTATTTCACCATACATAATGAAAGACTCTCCCGATAGTTTTGAGAATTGCGCCATTAAATTTACTGTATGCATGTTATTCAATACAACTGGGTTCACTATTTGATTAATTTTCACTTTACTGCAGTTTTGTAGCTTCGAATTAGAATTCCGGCGTCCTGTTCCTACATTCGGTTTTGAGGGGGACTGTACAGGCTGTCCAGAAACAAACACATAATAAGTACACCACGTGACCACGTGGAGACGAAAATGTTAGCAGTAAAATGTTGTACGATGACATAACATTTGACATGCACAATGTAGGAACATAGCACTGTAGTTAGTCCTTCTCACGCTACGCAGGTATCTTACTACGTACTACTGTTCTGATCTGCATATTATGGGTGTAGGCTAAAATCCCGAGCTGTCGAAACATGATTCTACGTTTACTCGACGTGACTTACATAAAATAATAACCTAGACGTGGAGCACAAGACGGGACTATCTCCGTGCAGTGTTGCCACATTGTGCTTGTAAAAATGCCATCGTACATTTTCCTACTGGAGGTTTCGTCTCCAATTTAACTCCGGATTCGCGCGTGGTACGCTTATTATGCGGTTATTTCTGGATATCCTCTATGTACGTGTGTATGTATATATATGTGTATATATATATATATATATATATATATATATATATATATATATAAATAATACACATACATATACATACACACACATACATACACACAGCGTAATGAATCCCAATAAAGTCCTCACAAAATGATGTGTCGGATTTGAACGTTAATGTATTAGGTACCGAGAAATTCACATTCACTTTGTATTTTCAAATGGTACTGTAGTGATTATGCTGCTTACTTCACGGGACGGAAGGAGAGGAGTTGATTGGTATGTCACTTTTCAAAATCTGGCCAGTACTTATGGTCAAACACAATGTATAAAAGTGTTCGCCTTCTGTGCATTCAATATGCATGCGACGTTTATTTTGATACAAGAAACTGCGTTGTGTCGTATCACGCTGATGAGCACAGTGGTACTGATCAAACGGGGCAGAGGGAATGTCACTGCAGCTACTATAATACCGTTCGGGATACAGAGGGCACTTTTGAAACCCTAGTTACGTTTTTATTTTGTGATTATTTGTAATTTTCTGACACTTCTTAATATAAACAAAGCAGTCAAAGTGTAGATATTAATGCCACAATACATAGTATTTGTTAGTTATTATTCTAGACAAGATGGTGTACACGAGTGCTCAGTTTATCGTGAATGGCCTATATACTGGCAGTGTGTCGTCTGCCGTCTCAGGTGACGAAAATGCCATTTACGCACCAAGAGAAACTTAATATGTTACTTCTGTATGGCGAATCCAACAGGGACGCTTCGAGAACGGTGGAGCTATACGCACAAAGTTATCCTAAGGCACTATTAAGACTTGGTATGTTCGTCCGCCATTTTTGGTCGGTCCGCAGGTAGCCAGGCGAGTACAACTACATGCTTCGAGCGCGCAGGCAACATTCAAACTAAACTCGTCATTAATCGAAAACCACTTAACCAAATGACGTAAAAATTTTATTAAAACACAAGTATAGACTGTCCTGCCAATGATGGCATGCGTTAAGTTTCCTTACGTAAATAATATAATTGTTTAAAAAAAATATTTAAACAATGTCCGGCGCACTGTTTACAGAAAAATGCAGGGCAAAATGCAGTAAGCGACAAACTTTTTTGTTATTGAAGATAGATTGGGGGTACTAGTGAACGGAACAAAGATAATACTCTAAATTTAATTTCTATGCCCCACTTGAAGAATTCCGCGACACCCATAAATGTTGGCGGCAGTTAAAAGACGAAAAATATTTCAGGCGCGCGCAGTCTAGATCAGTGACCCGACTATATGTTCACCCTTGCTTCATCCACACACCACTGGCAATGGTAATATTAAATCTACAATTTTCACAAGCACTTTTAATTTATGTGTAAACATAAAATTGTAAATTAACAACATATGTTTACAATTTGTGAGTTTTTGCTGGCAGATTGGTTACTCAAAAGTATGTTATAAACTGACGAATTGTACTGCATGTTTTAGATTTGCTCTGCAACTCATATAATAAAAGTAATTGTAATTAACAGCAAATTAGTTTTTATATTCACACAGATTTCACTGTATGAATTTACCACCAAAATAAAATGCATGACGTGTTTCTTTTCTGGGTAAACTGAGGTCGAAACAAGATGTCTACTTTTATTACTTGATCATTTACTTATTTTTAACACGTTTAATTGAATTATACTACTTGAAATTAACACTGTACTGAAAGCTATTATGCAAACATGTTAACATTTTTAACGGACAAGGGGTCGGTGTTAGTCTCGAACGTAAATTAAGACAATAGTCGGACATAATATGGTAAATTGCCATTTACAACAGTACAACATGTCACGATGTTTAAAACTGTAAACTAGGGCCAGGACACTTATTATGTTACTCAATAGATATATGTTTTTTCTGTGATTTTGATCAACGTATGCAATACTAATGATCACAATAAATTTAGCTCTACAGTATGAAATTCAATGAGCTACATTTTTACAACTTACTAGTTTCTTTACAAGTTTGAGGCCAATTACACGTACAAAATGTCTAGTAATTATAATAATTTATTGAGACCTATACATGGTCACATAGTTGAAAACTGTTCTTTACATGCTTACTTTTTATCTGCAAATACATTTTTTTCTTTTAACCCAGGGAAAAAAATCTGTGAATATGTTGTTTTACTGAAACCAAGAGTAGCAAAAACTGCTACTAATCAACATGTGTAAATGTTCTTTTTTTAATTATGACATAAGCAATGTTTCCCCAATACCTTATACATAACAGGTAGAGCTAGATAAACGATTTACTGTATTCTTTCTTTAGATTACATTTCCATTTTGCATATTTGATTAAATTAATTTTTTAGGCGATAATTCATAATTTTTATATCATATTGAGAACTAGTGACACAATTTTTACACCGATACTAAGTAATATCTATTTACATATGTACTCGAACTAGTTAATAATTTAATCGTGCAGTGTCGAACGTTACCGTGTCCAAAATATTACGTTTCGAAACACTATATAGGCCTATTAAAAAAAACACAAGCTTGTAATAAGTTTTCTTCAATATTTTGTCTTTTTTATTTATTATAAAAACTTTTCTCAAGGATAATGTTACATACTTCTAATAGCTACATTTTATTGAAAGGTACGTGAAATTCATATTGAAAAAGTTAATGTATGACTATGTTTGACTTAATTTATATAACTGTCTATTCTATTTTATTTACGTGTTTTATTGTTGCTTGCAAGTCTTTTAACAGGAATATTCCACATTTTGAAAAAAAAAAAAATTTACATCATTCTTCATTTTGTAGATGAAATGCCACTTTCCTTTGCAATTCATCAAATTCTGCTACGGCGTATAACCTACTAGTAAAAAAGGTGTTTAACAATTTTTTTAGTTTCAGCAATTTAGAACAGGTACTTGCTCTTTATCTTAATTTTTTTCCTATAAAATTTCTATCATTACGCAGTAAGAATCTTCTGTTCTTTCTGTAAGACACTTCACATTAAAAAATAAAATTCATTTAGTCGCGGTTAGTTTTTTCCGGCAACATACTCAATTGTAGGCCTTATGTTCGTCTTGAAATACTTTACTTCAACAATCATTTCAAACAGGAGCGGAAATACAGAGGGATAAGGTAATTTTTTTAATGCTTAGATTTGCACCAGATATTGTTTGTTTTGTAGGCATATAATGTGACTATTGTTTACAGTAAAGAAATTTTTTTATCTTTTATAGTTTTTGTATTATAGCATATTAAAGTCAAAATTTGCATAAAACGGTTTTAAGCAATAAAGTAAAACCAACTTACGTATCGAAATGAAGAAAATCTCACTGAAGAAAAGTGTCACAAGCTACGAAAATACATGTTTACAAACCATTTGACTTTTTTGTGTTAAAAATAATAAATTTGAAATAAAAAATTTTCGGATTTTTTGAAAATATTTAAGAAATAGAAAAACTAATCAATGTGTTTTTTATACATGTCATTTCGTAGTTCATGGCCCTGTTCTTCAGTGAGAATTTTTTCGTTTCGGGTAAGTTGAATGGTTATCCTTTAGTGCACAAAACCGTTTTGTGCAAATTTGGACGTATGCTACATGCTGTTATACAAATACTATGAAAGCGAAAAAATTTCACTACAGTAAAAAAGAGTTGCAACATATGTCAATAAAAAAAAACCACCCCACGCATAAATATATATATTTTAAAACCATTAAATTTTTCTGTGAACTCCCTCAAAGATGAAAACCAGAACAGCAATACGTATGCCCTACTTTGAGAATTTCAATTTTTATGCCCTGTTTCACCACCATTGTACATAGATCATACGCGAGTTGTAATATCAAATTTTTTTTTGCAAATTAATGAAAACCTACACACTAAATTAATGTATTCGAAATAAAAAAAAATAAAAATTCTGAAAGTACTGAGTTTCTCACTGTCAGTAACACGTCTGCAATTTTGCAATCAAATAGCTTTTCGTGTACTATCAGGCGGGAATTTAAATAACGAAAGCCCGCAACCACATGCTATTTGTAAAATTTGTTGGGGGACATCAGACCACTGTATGCAAGCAAGGCAAAGCCACTAAACTACTTACTATACTATTTTAGACACGGCTGGGACAGGAAAATCAGTACTGCAACTTGATCGACTTTTTGGGAAGTGTACCTTCACCTTCCACTCGTCCGCACTGTCAACCACGGTCCTAGAAGTTCAGGTCTGGACACTCACCTACTCTTCAATGCTTTATCTTTGACCCTCTTATGACTGAACGAAACTGTTGGCGCCACTATCGCAGTGGGGCTGTTGTGAAAAGAAGTTCGTTATTTTAATCAAAACTCAAGTGTTTAAACATATTCTGGTTAAACTTAGTTTCTAATATTTGTACTTTAAAACTATAATACATTTATTGTTTGAAAAATAATTACTAACACGAGTGTACTAGTGGCGCCACCAGTTTTCATTCATTTTTGCGGATAGTGAAGGAACTAAAATCAGTCATAAGGGGGTCAATATTTTATAGCAGTGTCCAGACCTGAACTTCTAAGGCCATGCTGTCAACAATAAGCGATGGTAGAGTGAGTCAGGAAAATCTGGAATCTGATCTGCTGTGCATGCTTAATTCAACGAGCGCGCCTTGGCGGCGAAAATGTTCTATGTTCTACTTGACATAAAAATAACTGCGTGTCGTGAAACTTCGTGTGGGGCATAGACATTAAATTTATAATATTATCTTTCTTTCGTTCACGGGTACCCTCTATCTATCTTCAATAACAAAAAAGTTTGCTGCTTACTACATTTTGCCCTGCACTTTTCTCTAAACAGTTTTTTAAACAATTAAATTTCCAACGTAAGGAAAATTAACAGGTACCATAATTGGCAGGATAGGCCATAGGCTTAGTTGTATTGTAAAAATTTTGAAGTCTTTTGTGTGAATGGTTTTCGAGTAATGACCAATTTAGTTTGGACGTTTCTTGGGCGCTTGAAGTGTGTTGTCCATGGGGGTAGCATAAGGTCTGAAATAATGACGAGGGGAGTGAAGCCAAGAGGGGGGAGAGTTGGTAGCCACCAAATTTGCCAGCCGCCATACTGCTTTAACCTCAAAAGTACACATCGGACAGGTATTTGTTTATGGTAAATTAATGTATTATGCTCTTTCATTGATGTTTTAGGTTGAAAACTCTATATTTTAGCCCTGTTTACACGCCTCCTACCTAATATTTCCTCAATTTTTAAATTAGTCGGCCATATTGATACAAGCCACGTCAAGTGTTTGTTTGGTTACAATTCCCGGCGACATGCTCCATCTGGACCCTTCTAATATCTTTGGTGTTGTCGCCTGAGCTAGCTACGGAACGACCAAAAATTGCGGACGAGTATACCTAGTGTTTATAGGCCCTAAGCTATCCTGACAGGCAGTGTCCGTATGATATTACAATTTTGAGAAGGTGTAGAAAATTGTTATTGGAAGGACACCGGAATACTATTGTTACAAGTTGCGGGCTAGGTACGTTTGGGGATGGAGGACTTTGATAAAATAAAGAAAATAAAGCTTACCTAGTTTATTTACAACTGTATATACAAAAAAAATAACCTATGTCTATAAAGATTTACCACAATAAATGTCAAACAGAAGAAATAACTACTATTTACATAAAGGATAAAAAATACATCTACACAAGTTCTCTGTATATAGAAAGGTTACTAGTCACTTACAATGGTGGACCCAAAGAAATAATACCGAAGAATCTTCCTGGCCTAGAATCACCTTCTTCCTACACTTGCTGCCGTCCCACTCGCTGGCCGCCCTCGAACAGTCGTCGCAATCCAATACTAGTCACTATCACTTGAGATCACACTAGGCACCTGCCAGCAAAACTCTCTCGCTCCTGCTGCAGCTCCCCCTTATATACCCCACCCTCCTTCTCGAATTATCTCGGCGGGTCTCTGTTCTCCAACCTCCTGGAAAGATGTCGCTTCAAAGTCACGCACCACCCCGAGAGATAAAGAGGGAACAGGATCATTCCAGGTCACGATATTTTCCCTCGGTTACCCGATACTGGGTGCAGGTGGTTACCATGGAGTAATACAATCACCCGAGGAGGTCTTTTAGCACTGCCGCCACTGTATTGTATTTCGCCGCCCTGCCCGACAGCCACGGCGCCGAGGAGTGGGAAGGGGGGTGCCCTAGCTCCACCACCACAGTATCGTACTACACCGCCCAGCCAGACAGTCGCGGCTCGCAATACTATGAAGAGGATACGAGCTGAGCACATGAAGTACATATTTTGGCTTCTGTTGCGCACAACTCACAAGCTAGCTCAAGAGAAGTTGCGGATTCCTCTGGAGTCAGAATAGCGTGATTCGCATTTTGCAAAGAAACAAATACCATCCTTATCATGTATCTCTTCATCAGAAACTTGACCACCAAGATCATCGTCGCGTGGAATTCTGTCGATCGGTTCTGATGCGCTGCCAGAACACTTTAGTTAGGTATTTTCTAGAACACGTTATCTTTACCGTTGAAGCAACGTTCACTAATCATTGGATTGTGTACGAAATATGCATTAGTGGCCTGAATCCACACTGGTTGAACATCAAAGGCAATATAGTATAAATATTTCTTGTGGGCTTATTGGAAACTTCGTTATTGTCCCTACTTAATCGAGGGAACAATGACAGGTGATAAATACGCCCGCTTTCTGTCTGATGTTCTACCGACTCTCCTAGAGAACGTGCCACTTGAAATTTGTATAGGTGATTCGGAATAAAGTGAACACTCAAAAAAGCCCTGATTAATTTCTATTTCCTGCCAGTTTATATCTTTCCGCCGATGTAAACACAAATAATGCCACGTGCTTTTATTTACATAGGGTCGTGCAATGTTTACAACTACATTAAACTGCTCCGATAAATTTTAGCTACAATAACTACTCATTAAATGCAC
>PNEQ01112793.1:0-16903 GCA_003012365.1 Medauroidea extradentata
ACGGAGCGGGAGGAAAGCACAAAAATCACGTGATCATCATATCACACAGCCACAGGCTGTCGTACGCTGTGCCGTTCCTGCCTTCCATTCTTCATTTCCTCTCTCTTTGCGCGCATCACACACACACACACACACACACACACACATTCGAACTCAAGTGCCGTGCGCAAGCAGACAGCAAGGAAGCCTCAAGGTCAGCGCGACACGGGCAGGCGCGGTAACAAAGTCACACGATGCAGCATTATTCTTAGATTGTGCACGTTTTACTGACTTCTTTATCAAAATGACTTCGAATTACTAGGACTTGATCCCTGTTTGGGCCAGAAAAAAGCTTCGAATTACAAATTAACCGAATTTCGAATTAACCAAACTCCATAGCATGTAAAATCCTATCCTCACGTTTGGGACCGAGAGATGGCTTTGATTTATATAGCATTTCGAATTAACCGAGTTCGAATTAACGAGGTTTTACTGTAGTAAAATGGATTCTAGCATGCAGGTCATTCAATTCGCGAAATATCTAGTCCCTATGGATAGCAATGTCAAGAATATAAAATCAGTATTTGTATGTAATTTAGTAATACAAGTGATCACATTATGCTGGTACAATAAATGTTTACCTATAACCACAATCAATGCCCTTGTAGTAATATAATATGAAGAAACAACTTATCAGTAGGAACTCCTGATTTTATCATGAAAATATTTCTGTACCAATATGTTTCAATGCCTTAGTTCCACCTCTGCAGTTTTGTTTGTTTATTATTGGCAGAGCATCTTTGTGTAAAGAAGTTAACCATTTGACCCTACCAGTAAGAATTAAGTTACTGCGAATAACACAAGTCCGTGATTTGCAGTAAAACATTAAGACACTTGAGAGTTAAATTCAGTCAATTACTGACCATGAAGCACAGCACACGAGGCACTGAAGCAAACTGGTGCAGAAATCTTTTCACTAAAAATTGGGGTCACTACTTATCAACCAATCCAATGTAAGTTCAAAAACTGTTGAGAACATATCGGGCAAGAAAGAACCATAAAAATTTTATTTATAATCATTACGAACGTAGGCCTAACTTTAAAAAACCGTAGCTCCTAAAAAAACCCCTGACTTGCACATATAGTGAATCACACTACACTTAAAAACTTTTTGGTCACCCCAAATTATTTTGTCAATATGGATTTCACCAAATTTTGTGCTGGCCACAAAAAATGTTGCTGTCTGCAGTAAAGTTTTTTAATAACCACAAAAATATTTTGTAACCACTAATAAATTATTTTGTGAGGTCTGTACTGACAAAACATTTTGTAGTCACCACAAAGCCGTTTTTTTTTTCTATGTTCAAGATTTAAACAAAGTTATTGGAAATTATTTTTATTATAACCATTTATATGTATCATTTTGATCCAACGTGATAAACTACCCTTGTTAAACTGACGGTATGATAAACAGTAGTTTCTCATGTCAACCCGAGTAAATTAAAAAGTTTGGTCTTAGCGATATACTTACCGTCATTGTAAAATACACTTTGTTGGAAAACTGTTGTCTCTTAACTTTCTTTTTACAAACACATTTTTAAAAAATTTGTTATTGTTAAAGAAAAACAAGGACCAACGGGAGTTAAATTTCTAAGATCCTTTCTATAATTATTGCCTATGTTTCGTAGTTGTCTCCTTAAAACTGTATAGCCTATGTCCAGGCCTAACTGTTGACTTCGAGTATTGATATGTTAGCTAGTTTATTCAATCTCTAGTCTCTTGAATTCATAAGGTAGCTATTAGTACAGCGGATAGCATAAAGAACTATGCACTTTTGGAGAAAAGCATGAAACTTTCAGATGTTTATCAATACACATCAGAGAGTAATTTTTTAGGTAGGGCCTAAAGATTTTGTCCAACATTTTCAAAATGGCGGGTGAAGAGTCAATATGTATGCAATATATTTTTCTCAAATAAATATTATATTTTTCAAATTAATAAATGAGTTCATTAAACACGTTTTTGTATAACATTATGCACCAACTCTTGTTGTACATTAGAAATTAAGGCCACAAATCATTAAAGGGCAGCATAGAAATAATTGCAAACGGTAATCATGAAAATGTAACTGATGTGTTAATACACAGTCTGGAAGATTGTGTTATTCAGCGATGTATTATTAAGTAATTATTTTGGTGTGACTTGAGATACATCTAATTAAGTGTTACAGTTGTTAATATAGTTACTTTGTAGAACAATATGCTTACCTGAGTGGACATTCCCCGAAAAGTTTGGAGAAGACAAATACGTTGTCATAATGGGAGGTCTTCATCTAGAGAAGGCTATAATGAATGTGATTGGAGACATACTCGATGGTAGTGGATGGGTGGAAGCTCTCACTAAAACTGACATCACATCATCTGGTAGAGCTGATTCATACCTTACAGTGTGACACATAACACGAACAAGGTATGCGCATCAAGTGACATTGTGCACACTGTACTATTTGAAGAAGCAAGCATACAAACAGTATTTAGAAGAGAATGATGAATGTGATGGGTGCACAGCACAGCTATCTTTCGAGGAGTGGTGCATAAATAAATGTGAAACAGTTCCAATGTTTGGTTTTTGGAGCATAGTAATGGAGCTTGAAAAAAATTATCTTCTAAAATTCCTTATGGCTATACGAAGTGGGAATTTTGAGCTGTACTTAATAACCCTGACACAAATTGCATAATGGTTCTTTTCCTTTAATCACACCAACTATGCCAGATGACTTCCTGTACATCTCTGAGACATGGGAAACTTGGCTTCCGTACATCCTGAGGTACAATCAGAATTTAATGATGGTAAATTCACAGCTAATATTACAGGAAGAATATTTTCAGGAATAGCATTGGACCAAGCTCATGAACAGTGCAATGCATATGTTAAAGCAGATGGTGGTGCTATTGGCCTAACAGAAAACCCAGATGCATTAAGAAGGTGGATGGTAGTAGGACCTGAAGTGGCACTGCTAATTGAAGGGTTCGAAATACATTTTCAGAAAAGAAGCCAATCCTCTGTAGAACACCATGAATGTAAATACAATGTTCAAGCTGCATTCTTCAAGCATGTTAAAGCATTAATAACAACATTTGACAATTTAGACAATCCTTTTGAGGAAACTTGTCAAGAACTTGTGAATATATATTTAACAAAGTTGCTGGTTCTGAAACTGCACTTCAGTACTTAACAAATATTAAAGCCCAAGGCATGCAACAGTTTATGGACTATGTCCACCAACGGCTATAAAGGCAAAATGTGCCAATTGAATCAATCCTTAAGAGAAATAATGTGGATTTATTAAAGACAAAAAAACTGATTCAAAAGAAAAGCAGTTCACAGATGAGGCTGATTAAAAATGATGCCAGCTTATTTTCAAAACTGTACATACGTTGTCAATATCGGGGTTCTGACTTAGATGATTTCTTCCGACACGAGAATCATCCATTTTCTCCATCATTATCAGAAAATGGTAAGCTAAGGAAAAAAAATCTGACCTACTGCAATGCTTCAGCA
Source organism: Medauroidea extradentata (assembly GCA_003012365.1). NCBI lineage: Eukaryota > Metazoa > Arthropoda > Insecta > Phasmatodea > Phasmatidae > Medauroidea > Medauroidea extradentata. The sequence goes on from PNEQ01112793.1 coordinate 3,541, forward strand.
ATTTGGTAGATTATCCTAATGAAAAACCTAAAGCAACATGTGTTATACTTGATGGACCAGCTATAGTTCTTATGCTTCCTCCTGGAGATGTGAAGACATTTGATGATTACCAGAAGAAATTTGTTGGTGCAGTTCTTCACGAATGGGATGATGTCGAACATATTGATGTAATCTGGGATGACTACCGTGTGAACAGTTTAAAGACAGAAGCGAGAATATCAAGAGGTTTAGGCATAAGACGGAGTGTTCGTAGTAACACACCCATTCCTAAAAACTGGAAAAACTTTTTACTAAACAGAACAAAAGGGAGCTATTTGATCTACTGGCAGAGAATCTTACGACTTGATTAGGGAAAGAGGTCATAACTACTAAAGGCACGGAAGTGAGATGCAGTAAATATATGTGTAACCATGTGGAACTGCAACCATGCAGTCACGAAGAAGCAGACACCAGAATTCTATTACATGCTAAAGATGCAAGTGAATGTGGACACAAATCAATTATTATTCAAACAGTGGACACTGATGTTGTGGTTACAGCATTATCATTTTACAATTTTCTCAATGTAGATCTTTTGTGGATTGCATTTGGTGCAGGGAAGAATTTCCATTACATTCCAGTTCATTTACTTTTTAGATCCCTTGGTCCAGATAAGGCAATGGCTTCCATGCTTTTACAGGTAGTGATACTACATCTACCTTTGCAGGTTATGGGAAAAAGTCAGCATGGGAAGTATTTCATGGTCTTTTGGAAAATGTCCAAACATTTAGCTCATTGTCCAAGCAGCCCACAAATGTTGAACATTTCATGCCAGAATTGGAAATGTTTGTTGTTGTTCTTTATGACAAAAATCCTCGTCAAGTTCTGATGTGAACGAAAGTAGGAAGGAACTGTTTACCAAGAAAGGATGATCCATAGATAGACTACCACCAACAAAATCAGCTTTATTTCAACATGTGTTGCGGTGTGTGTATCAAGCTGGATACTGTTGGGGACAGTGTTTGATGAAACAACCTAATCTGCCTGATCCAGAAGCTTGGGGTTGGCACAAAAATGAACAGTTGATTTGGGAACCTACATGGACATCTCTTTCAGAGACATCAGCAGCATATAAAGAACTACTTAAATGTTCCTGTAAGAACTGTAACACAAACCGTTGCAATTGTAAAAGAGCATTGCTTAGCTGTTCGATGCTGTGCAAGTGCAAAAACTGTGAAAATGATGTCGATGCAAGTTTACAGGGCTCATTAGTGTAACATCAACTGATTGTAGTGTTTAATTTTTCTTCTTTTTCCAACCAAGCATCTTAAAAACCTTCGAATGATTCATAACCTGTATAATGGCAAGATTTGTTGCCAACTTTATTGCAGCTGCAAATGTTGCTTTGTAAGGACAATAACTGCAAAATGAGATTTATAGAGATTACTTACTAAATACATACAAATAGAAGATAGTGAACATTTAATAATTTTTCAGACATTAGATACTTCTATTGGTACAATAACGTTGTGCAGTGTTATAAAATCATTTTGTCATAATAAACATTTAATTCGATATTTGAACTCCAGTTAAAACATTTTTTTTTTTTTAGAATTTATGATACGATCTGTATTTATATACAATTGAATTAACTTTGTATTGAAAACCATGTTTATAATTAATTTAAAAATGTTGTGGGCCTCATTAGAATGCAGAATATCGTCATACAGATAATTTATTAATTTATTTTCTTTTATCTTTTAGGACCACTAGATTCAAAATGGCGGCCATAATCGTTGGGCCTTACCTCAAAAATAATTTTTATATATGTATTTGTTAACCTGAGAAAGTTTCGTGCTTTTCTCCAGAAATGCACAATTGTTATGGAAAACTCACTTTAACCGCTTTACTACATGGTTTTGCCTGATTTCAAGATACAAAGCAGCATATTTTTATATTATTGAATACTCTTAATATATAAAATGAAGTGTCCTGACTGACACACTCACTCACTCACTCATCAACGCAGAGCCCAAATTGCTGGACCTAGAACCATGAAATTTTGAGGAAAGCTTCCCCTAGTCCCGTAGGCACCCTCTAAGAATGGATTCTTCGAATTTTGATAATTAAGGGGGTGAAATGTGTTTTCAAAGAATCTCTGATATCTCACTAACCGGGAATCCTATCGTAATTTATTTAACTTCAAAATATTGCCAAAACAAATGCATATTTGCGAATTTTTCGATTTTCTGAAATTCGAAAATTAAGAGGTGAAAAGCCGTAAAATGTATTTTTCATTCGTTAATCCGTAATTTCTCCTAAATCAATTCAGATGGTGAGGTTATTTTTCTATAAAATGATGCTTAAGTAAATATATAAAAAGTATTTTTAGAATTTTTCGAAATTTGTCCTTGAAAGCTCTTAAAAAAATGTGTTTTAATTAATCACACTCATCTCCTAAACCAGTGAAAATATTGAAATGGTTTTTGCTTTAACCCCTTAACAGTCTGATTATTATATGAAAAATGTTCTAAAAACTGTCCAATTGTTTTATGGGTTGGAGTAATTGTTCAAACTAAATTATGTATGTATATTAAAATAAAATGTTTTTTAAAGCAATATTTTGTAAGATATTGATTTTTAAAAGTCATATGTTTGCCTCACCCAAGTATACTCGGGCATCAGTGTTATATGTATTGTAACATGAAAAATAATGGTGAAATATGAACCGAAATCAATTATACACTCAAATCACTAATACAGCATTTACATGTGACAATTTTGTAAAAATAAAATAAATACGAATTTAAAAATTAAATAAAAAAACCTTTCAAAATCATAAATTTTATGAATTGTGCGGAAATTGCAACATGGTAATGCTGTCGGGCACACATGTCAGATTTTCAGTTATTAAAGCTGCTACATCGTCCCCTTCATTAGCACGTATAGTCGGAAGGCTAAATTGTTTTTTTTTTAATTAATTTCATGAAGCAAACGCATACATTGGGAAACTGGAGAATAAAACAGAAAATACTCCTACGCCTTTGTGTTTTATTCTTGTAAAATTACTTCCATGTAAATATCAATACACCACATCCAGGAAAAGCTTTTCCTTCTATATTGGAAACGTTGAAACTGTTCATCACTTTTGACATAGCATTAGAGACAACGGTAAAGTATAATATGCAAAAGAACAATAAAATAAAATCAAAAAATTACAAACATTTGTAATTTTAGTGAAACAACAATTATGTAAAAGAATAATAACAGAAAATGCATATACACTCTACATATTATTTTGGAAATCAGATATTTAGGCACATTTTGTTTCATAAATAGGCAATGACAAGAAAAACACTTCGTCAGGATCATATAAAACTTGTTCAAAAACTATCCACAACAGTTACTGTGCCAGTTTAGCCTATATGTTTGATGAAGTGTGATACACCCTGAAGCATGGTGTAACACACAATGGTACTTCACAGTCTGGGTAATGATATTGTGTTTCTCGGCAAATTATTTCGCCTTTAGCATCCCTCACATGCGCACACATACCACACTGCCTCGTTTCTCCTTCTTGGCTGTAGGAGGAATGACCTCTGGGAAATGTCTTCCGCCCAATCGAAGAGGAGCAGGTGATGGTCCTGGCCGGCCTGAACGTTTAGGTAACATTTCATTGTTGTGGTATTTGTCAAGAATGTTTTGAGCTAATTCTAATCTGTATTTCAAGTGACTCATACTTCTGTCACATTTTGTGTAAAGTACGAATGCATTGAAAATGGAAAGGTCAAGTAAATGTTGGAACAATTTTTTATAATAAATTTTTCCACGTTTTCTGGGAAGAGGATAGTTAGCTAGCTGTAGATCTACACAGTCAACTCCGCCCATTGTTTTATTGTATGATACAACCACAGTTGGCTTCACAACTATCCCCCTTCCAGGTTTTTCACATGATGTAAAATGTGCACCATGGACAGTTGACAGCATGGCTACATTTTTCTTGTCCTTCCATACAGTAACAGTTACTTTGCCCCTCTGGTATGCTTTCATTTCATTCTTCTTCAACTTGAATTTATTCCTCAGTGGCTCGGGTATACCTCTCCTTGAAAGACGCACCGTGCCATAACTATCCGTTTTCTTAGTTAGTAGGATGTCGGCTAACTCTGGCGAGGTGTAAAAATTGTCCGTCGTTAGGACAATAGCCTTTGTTTAGCAAAGGCTTCATGAGTGTTATGACCACTTGAGATGATTTTGGAAGTTGGCTTTATTCATTGTCTAGTTGTGTCCCTTTGCCTGTGTAAATTATCAAAAACCATACATAACCACTGCTTGCTTCACACAACAAGAACGATTTTAGGCTAAACCGTGACCTTTTAGAGGGTATGTACTGTACCCACTGTAGCCTGCCTTTGTATAGGCGAAGGCTTTCATCAACAACAATATCACGCTCAGGGGTATACATTGTTTTGAATTTCTCATTCAAATCTATAACAATAGGCCATATCTTTCTGAGTTTTGGACATGGATGTGTGAGTGGGTCAAAAGATTCATTGTCTGTAAAATGTTATGTATCTTTTCAGGTGACAAAATCTTTTGGAGGTCATTATTTTATAAAAAATTTGTGTATTCAAAAGTGCATTTGATGACCAATACATTTCAGTGTCAGGTTTTACTACAATACTTTGCAAATTAAGTACAGCAAAGTAAAGGTACAGTTCTTGTGGTGATGTATCTTTCCAATTCTGGAAGTGGCTTTGTAGGGCGTATTTGTTTGTTTCATTGGCAATGAGTTCCATAAGTTTTTCATCGACAAACATGCAGAAAAAATCTTAAGCATTTCGTTCAATGTTCTTGTCAAAATTCAAAGAATTTGTGCCAGTAAACTCAAATCTTGGTGGAGGTGGAGGAGGCGAGTCAACACATACCTCACACCACTGCCGAGCTGATTCAATAGGGTCATCTTCTTCCGAACTGGTAGAGCTGCTGTCCGATACATTTTCACCACTTTCTGAGCTGCTCTAGAAATCACTTTCTGAATCCATTTTTGCACGAAATCACAGTAAATAATTCATTTCTTACAGACGGTAAAATAACACGGTTGCATGCGATAAATCGACTGCAGGCATACGGGATAAACTGCTGCAAAATAAGGCACGAACATGTACAAGCTGTCACAAAAAGCCTTACAGTGCATTCTAGTGAAAGTCAAAGAAAAACGTGTGAGCGTAGGCAACTCTATGTACATGTGTGATGTAAGTGCCTACTACACAGGCGAACTAACGAACACAAGCGGACAAACAAAGCAATAACAGCAATTCACGAATTACGGCTTACTCAATCAGAAAATATAATGTGTGTATATAGAATATTTTTTTTACTTCAAGAGAGAAAAAAAAGTCTGTCGGGAACATATAAATTTTTTCCTGCCTTCTAACAGTTTGATCCGGCCACAAAGAAGCAGCACCCGAGAATATTCGAGCCAGACAGCACGGAATGGAAAAGTGTGGTTGATGCCCAAGTTAACTCGGGTGTGCACAAAGTTGACACACGGGGTGTGCTCGAATTAACTCGGGTGAAACTGTTAAGGGGTTAAAATAAATCTTAGATAAATATCAAAAAATAATTTCAGAATTTTTCAAAATTCATCCTTGAAAGCTGTTAATGTGTTTTCAAATCATCATCTGTACCGCTTATATCCATTGAGATATCGACATGATTTTTTGATAAGAATGAAACTTATGTAAATATCTACAAATCATACTTAGGATTTTATGAAGTTCGAAAATTAAGGATGAGAAAAGCAGTAAAAAGTTACAGTCTCCCGAAAAAAGAGAATGATCATGGAGAAATAATTCAACAGTGGTTTCTTTTTGCCAACCTACTCATAAATAAAACCTCTTTGGACTGTAGCCTGTACAAACGAAAGAATTATCACGGCCTGCCTTTAAGCATTCACTCAGGTATTTTATAAAGTTTGTGGTGTGGGAGGGGTGGGGTTACGGGTTCGTATCCCGTGCAAGACTTTGCGATGGGAATTACTACGACATCATACGAACATATTCTGCGCACTCTTTACACTGAGCTAAGACAATTTATAGTTCACTGTTATTGAGTACGCTAGCTGTTAAATGCCTTCATCACATATTTTATCCAGAGTTACTGTTTACATTACATAACTTTACGCCGGCAAAGCCGCAGCCTGGCAGCAATTTTATAGAGAAATAACGATGAATTAAAAACAAAGATGCTCTGCTCTGCTCAGCGAAGTGGACTGGATAAAGCTGTTTGTATTCCTTGTTTGAAAGATATACAGAGAATATAGTAACACCACCAATTACAGTAGAACACCGTTAATCCAGGATGGTCGGGGCCGAGACAATCACGGATTACCGCATTTCACGGACTAACGATTGGAAGTCCGGAAGTGCTTGACAGACAAGTGCGCAGGTGTGTATGAAGGCCAAGGTCGCGTGAAGTCGATATCCCGACTCGTAATGGCCTTGACGCTTGATTAAAACTGATGAAGCAGATGGATTTTAAAAAGTATATTTACAAACATTAATGATTAAGGCCTATTACGTTAATAAAATGTTACAATGTGCATGCATACAGTTGTCACAAGAAAAATGGTACATTTACTTTTTAGATACATGTGATATTGTTGCACAGTAGTTGTTGCACCACTGATGTGTGACAACACTGTAGCGCCACTGGCTGGCTGTACCTTTCTTTTTTATCTGCTGACACACTGGCAAGCAACCACAGCGCTCACCCCCTCTATTTGGTTTCTTATCTTGACCGGCCTATCTGTCGTCACGCACTTCGCCCTCCCCCTTACTGACTCACTCTGTAACGGTCTACACATTCGCCCCACTTTGCTGAAGCATCTGCGGACGTTTCAGTTCGTCCTCCGCAGCTGGTTTCGTTGAGCGTGGCGTGGCACCTTGCGCTAAACACATAATTACGTTGGCTTGACGAAGCGCAGCACATAATGATGCATTATAAAATTAACACAAGTCACTATGCTACATAAAATCTTACCAAACACTAAATAAAATGTTACTAAATGTCACTAGTGCTTGTGCCAGGCGACTCGGTTGAATTTTCACCGGGGACAGGTTCACACGCGTTTGGCCTACCGGAACATGATGGCACATTCATCGCCGCGAACATTTCTGTGATACGTCTCAGCTTCATGTGTTTTGGTTTCTCTTGAATAAGCTGGCTTTGCAACACGTACAAATTCATAATTTGTTGCGGCATGATAAAACTTCGTTTTTCAAGGTTGGAAATAAGACGACGTGTGAGTGCAATGCAGTCGTCCTCCCCCCTCGCCCTCCCGGCCATTAGTCCATACATTCAATTCCTCCCTCTACCCTTTGTGCTTTTCTTTTGACGCACTTGCTTCATTAATCCTTCCTTCCACGCAGCCAGCGTGGAAGCGCTGGCCGGCTAGCAGAATATGTTTATCGGCATGCGCAACGCTAATTATTTACAAGCGCGGACAATTTATACTTCACAAATTTTTTTCGTAACACTTTCAAAATCGCCTCGAATTATCCGATTCCCGAATTAGCGCATCACGGACTAATGAGGTTCTACTGTAATACATAAATAAAAGTTAGTTACTCTTTTTTATAGTTCATGCGGGCGAAGCGGCAAAGGGATAGCTAGTAATATACACATAGAAGTAAGTTAGAATCCCAACTTATCATGCCTGAAAGTGTATCAGAAAACTATGAAATAACATGATTTAACCTAAATTGACACCAGTGCATTACACAACCTCTCACACCATAGACAAGTGTTCCAACCACGCTGCACCATAGAATAAATAAGTAGAAACAGAAGCGACTAGACATAGTTTTTATGGTACTTGTTTTCTCTTTGTAATGCCATGGTGTCGGCGTTTATGGATGTTTGGTTACTATCACAGCCATAGAAGAACAGGTCTAGACACTCGCCATGGAAACTTGACCCCCTTGTTTGGCTGCAGTTCACCAAGTTACCGATAATGCTATACATTTTTGGCACTGTAATCCGGGTGGTCAAACTCAAACTCCACCCACTTCCCTCCCACTAAGATAAACAATTTATCAAATCGTATTTTTATCAATTTACGAAATACTTCCTTTGCTCACAATTTTAAATCATGGCTCCAGAAATCTTTATTTGCTTTATAATGTTAACAATGGAAAAAAGTGGGTGGAGTTAAGAGTCCAACCGCCCCAATTTCAGCGCCAAGAAGTACAACATTCTCTGTAACTTAGCGAACTACAGCCAAACAACAAGGGGGTCAAGCAAAATACATTGGTAGATAGGCGAGTGTTCAGATTTGTACTTCTACGACCATGGTTACTATGAAGTTTAGTAGGTCTTATTAATAACCTGCAAGGAAATCGACATGTGATTAATGTCACATTTACACTTATTACTATAGAATTGAGATGCAAACAAATTATAGTATTTCTTGAAATGTAAGCTGTTTTTTAAACCAATGCTCAAATTCCACATGGCTTTGTTTACTCGCCTGTATGGCCCGAGAGCTAGTACAATAACAAAGTTCAAAAAACTTCCTTATGTCACTTCTGACAGTAATTACCTGATGTAGTACCCCGAATCGTCATGCTTACCACTGGTAAATATTTAATTAATATACAAACAACTTGTGTGTCTCAAGCACTACAAGTTGTTATATATACCATTCACTCAAATCCACGTGCTATTGTTTATATTTGTGTATGCCCTGAGAGCTGGTACGATAATAATGAAAAAGCTTCAGTTGTCGCTTCGGTTAGCATTATTTATTCTGTAAATGATCTATGAAAGTTCGGCAACAGTTATGAAAAATGTGCATTACGTAACCACAGAATAAATAAGTAGTAACAGAAGCGACAAGACGTGATTTTTATCGTACTCTCTTTCTCTTTGGATTGTCATGACGTTGGAGTTTGCAGAAATTTGGTTAAACTGCAGTTTAGTGTGACGTATTTTACTATCTGGGAGGAAACTGACACGTAAGTAACGTCACATTTACCATTTCTAAACATATAATTAAGAAGCAACTAATTAAGGTATTTCTTAAAATATAAGCGGTCGTTTGAACCAATGTCTTAAATTTAACATGGATTTGTTTACTTTCATGTACACCCCGAGAACTGGTACAATAACAATGGTTAAAAAGAACAATTATGCTGCACCTAATAGAGTTAGTTATTGCCTCATGTTGAGTCTGGAATGGTCATTATTATTTTTAAATATTTAGTAAATATACAAACTAATTACAGTATTTAAAGCAATACAAGTGGTTACATAAATCAGTGTCTCTAATCCACGTGGTATTGTTTATATTCCTGTACGCCCTGAGAGCTGGTATGATAACAACAATGTAAAATCTTTTCTTGTCGCTTCTGTTACTACTTATTTATCTTGTGACATAACGTTACAACTACAAAGAGAAACGCAGTGTAAATAATTTCTCGATGGAAATACTAGCTTTTGGAGTGGTTTGACTAGCAAGGTTTTCAAACAAAGATTTCATGCCGGATTCAGAGACACATACCAGGACATAGGTATACTCCATTTCGCATAAGTTTGGATGAATCTGACAGCAACTTATTGGCAATAATTTGTAATATTTTGTTATTTGTGCCACTACACAAGACCAAGTTTGGAGTACAAATGCTGAAATGGAAATTTCAGGTTCATCTGAGAACTAAAATTGTCTTGCATTATGCAACAAATCACAAAATACTGAAAATTGTTACCCATAAGTTATTGTCAATTTATACAAACTTAGGCCTATATGAAATAGAGTATATAGTAAATAAAAGCAGAGCCGGTCTTCTGACTCGGGTTAAAGGATGTTCTGTATAGCCCACTGCAAAAATATATGTTTGTGTCCACCTACCAAAGTTTGTATATGTGGAGTTTAAATAAATTTTTAATGAAAAATAACACAGACTTCAAAAAAATTTACTCTGAAAAAAAAAAATTCACTCAAAAGTAAAAAATTATTACGTTATTTTTAGGCTACTTGGAAAACAGTAATACAAAATTATTTTTATTTTTTCAGTCAGTGCTAGTCAAGGTTAACAAACATATAACGAAATAGCGTAGGTAAAAATCTAATTTAATGAAATGTAACGTTTGCAACTAAGCATTTCTTAATCCACACAAAGACAGCAGCCGCGCGGCGTTGAACAGCAGGGGGCACAGCAGCGGGTGTATACCAGGGGGCTGGGAGGAAAGCAACTGGTTTAAGTAGGTATTGCTGCATTTTTGAATTAACGTAATTGTAAACAGTTTAGTCAATTTCAGGGAATTTCATAAAATTTCTTAAAAGCTTGGCTGGCACCGACTCCAACAATAGCAATAATATTGTACATTGTATATTACTGTCCTAATAAATGAATTGTTTTCTTAGTCGTCTAAAAATAACGTAATTATTTCTTACTTTTTGTGCATTATTTCTAGAGTAGATTTTTTTAAGTCAGTAATATTTTTTTATTAAAATGTTCTATTCCTAGATTTTTTACTGAGAACCACAATCGTGCTGTTTGTCGTTAAGGGTGTTCAAAGGCTATAAAATCATAATTTTTATTTCTCAGAAATAGTGTCAGTTTTGTAGACGATACTCGTGAGTAAATTTTCCTGTTGGAAAACAATTTTATTTCTCATAATTTTCATGCATCAAAATCAAAATTTGCATGTTACGCTGTCATGCAAATAGTGAAATCCAATTGACTTACTTAAATAAAATAATTCACTGTTAACTAACATCCTATGAACTACAAAATAAAGCATTTAAAAATCCACAAGGAAATATTTTCAATTAAAACAAAAACATCAAAATTTAAAGAAAAAAGCTGAAAATCCAGCAATTTTTCAGGATACAAAAATTGTTCACTGGAAGTTTTTTCAACATTTTGTTACATAGCATATACTGCAGTAAAATACTGCCAAATTGTTTCCACTTTTACTTCATCTGAAGATGGGAGCAGATGTCAGCTCTTGAAAAGTCGTGAAAAGTAGTCCTTTAGAAATCTACTGTGTTCTTTTGTGTCTTCATCGTTTTGTCGTATAGTCAGTTGTCTGTGACGTCATTGTTATCCTGTCTTGTGTCCAACATTGTCTTTGTCTCAGTATTGTCTATGTTGTCGTAATTGTGATGTCGTGAGTTTTACAAATTAATTAGTTTTGTGTTTCGCTTTTTATTTATGGATATTTATGTTATTTTCATTTAACTTATTTGTTGTTGACTAACAGCTTATGGTATCTTTCATGTTCTGTTGTTTTGGTTTATGCATGTGTTGACTACAGCCATACTTGGCTTGTTTTCTCTTTTTAGTTTTGTTTGTTTTTTACTTAGTCTCATTCTAAAATTTCTGGGACGACATAATATTGCAATGGCGTACATCCACAATAATACAGTATGTGTGTTCGCATATTTTCAGAAAAGTTTACGATTTGCAAAATATGTATAACAATTCTTCTCACTTAAATTAATAAAATAATAACACACCCTTGCAAAAGAGAACTACTATACTCTTTTTGCAGTTAAAATAATTTAACCCAGAAACAAGAAATATTTACGTGTCGTAAATCCTGGCGTTTCTCTTACTGTGGACAGAATGAAAGATTTCTATTTGTAACTTAACGACTTTTAGTTTATGCTGTTGCTATATGAGCTGTATAGACTGACAAAAGAATGGCTTGAACATTTGCGCTAATTGTTAAAAAAATATATGGACTACTCTCCCCAGCTATTTCTTGATAACAGCACATTGCTTAGTTTTTTTTTTCCTGTACACCGACTCTTGTAAGTCTTCAAAGATAGTGATTATGGTTGCTAGTCATTTTACTGTTGTAATGAAATTATCGAGTATTTCATTTGAATGGATTCAGACGTAAGTTTTTTTTTTTTGCTTAAGAATAGAAGTTTTCTGGTGCAGTGGCTATACTATTCACCCAACACTGTGGTGGTCTGAGTTTGATTCCCGGTGGAGTTGTTTCCCGATTTATTTATTACAGTACATGTAGAAAACTTGGAAAATATTGCTGTTTAGCTCGACCGTCTCATCTAATCGCTTCTCTGTCTTACGGCTTCATTCATGTCATTCTTCAGAGTTTGTCATGACGCCTACAGGTACCCAGCTAGAAGTCTTGTTGTAGAACAATAAAAGCAAATCAAGAGTAGTATATTCTATGTAAAGAAAATAGTAATATGAGTATTTCAATTCTGCAAATGTGTATGTATTGTTGTTACGTATTGAAGGTTAACTTTCTTATAGAGAGACATATCAGTGCTTGCCGCGTTACTTAAACTTACCGCGACGCCATCTTGAGATCCACTGCTCTTCTATGAGAGCATGCGTACCTGCCGGAACAGATATTCATGCGCCCATCTGGGAAAGAGTCCCGTAGTGCAGGCACACGCCACAGGGCACGCAAATATTACTGAAGATTATTACCGCCCACCGAGACCGACTGAGGTCTCCATAGTTCACTCACAATACACGTTTACTATATACAATTATTATACCTCACAATCTGTTTTAAGCATCACTGTGATGGCAGACGGTACAGCTTGTGTACTGGTCTGCAGAGTTGTCCCTTTTGAGTGCGCAAGTCTACAACTCTGGTAACTCCATCCTTCCCAGGGTGGAGTTTGACGATTCTGGCTAAACACCAACCAAGTGGCGGCACCCGTTCTTCTCCAACCAAGACTAACTCTCCCACAGTAAGTCCAGGCTCTTGGTTCTGCCACTTCCCTCGAGGTTGAAGTTGCTGTAAATACTCTTGATACCAGCGTTTCCAAATTGATTGGCGAGACTGCATACCATCTTCCAGCGTCGAGATAAACAAATTGTGCTGTCATCTCCACACGTCTCGGGTACCGCAACAAGAGGCCTGCCAATGAGGAAATGCCCCGGTGTGAGTGCTGCCACATCATACGGATCAGAGGAAATTGGTGCTAGCGGCCGAGAGTTGAGGACAGCCTCAACTTTACTAGTAAGTGTCATGAGTTCCTCGAGAGTGAGAATCTGATTGCCAATGGTTCGTTTAAGATGGTATTTGGTGGATTTTACAGCAGCCTCCCACAATCCTCCCTGATGAGGAGCTGCTGGGGGCAAAAAATGAAACTTGATTTCATTTGCCAAGGAGAAATTCTCTAGAAGCGGAGATCCAAGCAGTTGTTTAAAAGACTTCTGGAGTTGTCTGGAAGCACCAACAAAATTTGTACCACAATCAGAGTATATGTCAGTACACAAACCCCGCCTCGATACAAATCGGGTGAGAGCAGCACAGAAGCTATCTGCGGTTAAATCAGTAACTACTTCAATGTGGATGGCTTTAGTGGCAAAACAGATGAAAATAGATA
>PNEQ01112794.1:0-16903 GCA_003012365.1 Medauroidea extradentata
TTACAAATTATACCATGTGATATATCAAATGAAAGCTCATTTAATAAGCTTTAAAATGAGACCTTGCACAAGTCTGTAGCTCTAATAGATTCGTAGAAAATAGCATTTGAAGTTACAACGACAGAGTGATTTTTAAGCTTTTTGGAATTAAAAAAAAAATTCATAACTCCAAAAATGACAGTCCCAAAAATCTAAAAAATTAATTTTGTCTTACATAGCTGTGAGGAACACACGGCTCAAAAATGAACTATATTCGTGACATTAAGTTCTAAAATAATTCTCTCATTGGTTGATTTGACATGGAATGACCCAGAAGTAAATATGGTATTTGTAGGCAAAACTATGCGTCGTTATGGTGTTTGAGTGTACTATAAATATATTCCATTTTGACAATAATTATCACAGATAATCAGAGTTTACTGTCTCATTTGAAGAAGTCCATGGCAAGCAGAAGAAGTACTCGGCAAGCAGAGAGCAACAGCACAGAGAACCACAACACATGTATAAATAACCAGTGCTATTGGACAGGCAAACATGTTTCAATGAGAACGAATACTAAGCTTTTTGTTCAAGATAATAGAAGAGATGGTAAAGTGGAAGAGGGATTCAGTGATGTTTGGGGTGATCAGGAAGAGGAGTTCAAAGGTTTTGAGCACGAACACACTAAGATGGTAGGCTTGAGACTATATCTGCATTTTGAGTCCGGCCACAACCTAGGAGATTGAGATACCTCGTTGCCTTTTATGACTACACGTCAAGATATAAACTCAGTATCTTAGTGTAGCTTAATATGTCGACTCCTTTAGAATATAAATCTTAGTTTTACAAAAAAAGGTGATGTTAGTACTGATGTTAAGGTTGCCTAACCTGAGTTACTAAATGGTGGAATTTGGCTGCAGTAACTGAAGTTAAATGTATGGTAACAGTAAAGCAGATTAAAGAGTGAATTGAAAGTGTAATACAAGTAATACAATTAAGTTTATTTTAATGTACCTTGCTAACATTGTAACACCTCAATAATATATGTACACAAATTATATTACAAACACCTTATATACAGAAATTTTTAGATATTATACATGTTACCACCATTTGGAAAACAAATATTGAGTAAAAATAGTAAGAGTTATAACTGACAAAATTTCAATAAAAGCAAGGCCTTAAGATCTGTACAAAAAATTACAAATCTTATAGTTATTTAGTAAGACGTGTGAATTTATGTTCATTATTTCACTAAAAATAAGTGTTGAATTACATTTTATTTGTCAGTCAATAGGTTAACAAGTGTCATATACCTTGTCGTCGTACCAGGCCACAGGCCAGGTGGAGTTGCGCCTGGTCGCAGCAGGTGTTCGCAGAGTGTGTCAGTGGCAAGTGTGCGCTGGTTGGTAATGGCAGATGTGCAGTACTTGAGTGTGTGTGGCGGATCAGTGACGGCGGCAGGGCGTGTGTGAACTTGACACAGATGTGCGACACCTGCCATCCCGGCCGCCGCACGGCCATCTGCCAGTGCAGGACACATGGCTTCGCCGCCCCCTCCCACTACCAGCGCATGAAGAAGGCAGTCTGGAAGCAGCTGCCGCGACGGACGGTACAAGAGAGACGTGGCGCGATTCGGTACTCTGATTCGTCCAGCGAGAATTACGTAACGCGCGTGTGCAACTATTCGGCCCAGTGTTCTACTTTGTTTTGCCATTTTGAGCTGGCTCGCTTAAGGCCCTAGGGTATGGGGGTGTGGACCGCCCCATAAGTGTCCATGTAAGGTGTAGTTTTCTCCAGATCCTCCCTGCTTTTCCCGATCCGCAGCTGTTTCGACTCGCCAGGTGAGAGAGGGGCACACCGGCACGAACAGACCACGACCCATCGAGCCTCGTGTTCCCGGCTACACGCTTAACCGGGTGGCGCCCAGAGCATTCCGACGCAGCTCCGTTCCTACCTCACTCTCACCGGACACGGCGTCAACCTGTACAATCTTATTAACAAGTTTGCGGTTTTGCTGCTTCGTTTCTTACATAAAGTTTTTCACTACACATGTGACAGGTAATATTGTACAGTACTTCTCTTCTAAATATACCCATGACATTTTTGTTACTAAGTACATATTGTCTTCCTGACATCAAACACAAACAGGCAATACAAGCTAGGTAAATATGATCAGTCACTAATTTATACATTGAAAATGTCATGTAAGTATGTAATTGTCAACCAGATAGCAGATAGATCTTGTCTTAATGCTCTATAGAAACATCACATGATGATAGTATAGGCTACTGGCTCATGTTTGGAAATGTAAGGACTTCTAATTACTTCTTCCCTTTTTCACTGCACACTGTACAGAAAATATGAAGACATAGTACACCAGTTTGTACACCCCTAATGGGCAGAGTAAATTATAATAGACTGTATTTATTTGTTTGGACATACTCCATTGCGAAATAAATGACTATCAAAAGAAAACTCAAAATAAGACAAGGAAACATAAATAAGCAAAGTATGCTTTAGTCATCAGGATACATACACAACATGAAATTTCAAAACTGGAATCTGGTCAGATAAAACCAGGAACAAAACAGAAAATAAAAGAAATAACAAAAATATAAAAAAAGAAACCTAAGTTGACATGCAACACAACAATGAGACGAAACAAAAACACAAATGAAATACAGCAAACGACACAACAATGAGGCGAAACAAAACACAAAGATGTCGGACACAAACAGAAAAAACCACAAACGACACAAACAATGAGACGAAACAAAACACAGTAGTTTTCCAAGGAGTCAGTATTAACTTAATACTGACTGTTTGGAAAACTACTGTGTGCACATAAGGCACAGAAACAAACTGGAGAAAAAGTCTTCGCGAAAAGTTCATGGCCCTAGCCATGACCTAACTTAGAAGTCAGAGGTCAGAGGTATTTTGATTTTAACAAACTAGTGCTATTTAAGCAGTTTTTTAACCTAAACTTTATATATATACCTAACAGGAATTCAAATATTTTTAAAGCTATCATTTAAGCTAGTAAAAACCCCCAAGAACACCCTTGTTCAGCCAGTTGTAATGCATTTGAGTATGAAGAAGGTAAGAAATCCTCTCTATATACAGTGAATACGGCTGTCACAGTTTTATAACCAGAGTAGACCACTACTTTCAGCAACCACATTTTTCCTAATTCATCTTCTTCGCGCTCAATTTTCAGGAAGGGTAGTGGGAATTGGAGGAAGTAATGAATGGTGTGGGAGAAGGCCATCTATGTGTATGCTTTTTTCGTTCCAAGCATCATGTACACTACAGCAACACTATAGGCCTAGCTAACACACCCTAACTAATGGAAAAGTAATCATGGTAGCTGGGAGGAAAAGGACATGGATGCAGCCCTCGTGGCTGTTCCAAGATTCTGGGAGAAACTATTCTCCAACGCTTCAAAGCACTACAACAAGCCTTATGGTACCCTACCTCTTTGACATCTTAGAAGAACACAAAATAATGCAAGAAATATGCCGGACCAGACGACTATGATTTATGCTAAGAATACTAACCTTCCACAACTTGAGTGGCCTTGAAAGAATGGCTACCCATCTTGTCCGGGTAATGGGTACTGTGGTGTAGAGTGTAGGTTAAGTTGGTAGACGGTAAAACATGGACAGACAGTAATGGCGGGAATGCCAAATAGGCAACATGAGTTGTAACGGATGTTTGTAACATATACGAGTAAAACATTAAGTAGATAACACAACAGGTACGACAGATTATTTTTCCAGATGTTTGCATTTTCATTAATTAATTCACTTTCTCATCTACAATAAATGGCTTTGTTGAATTTTGTTCCATTGTTAAATGACTTAGTTCATGAGTCTATGTGACTTCCTACAGTTACACAGGAATGGATCCTCAAAGCTAGGCTCTCCACATTGCTTGGGACATCACCAGCTATAGCATTAAAAAATTCTTACCGTACAAAATGCAAAAGATGCCTTCTGTACGTACCACAGTGACTGCGAAAATTTCAGGAAAAAGTATTTAATTTGCGTTCATTTTTTTATCATGCAACTGCAGGCTTTCATCATTTTTAACAAAGAGTGTTTAATACAATGAAAAATTCAATCTAAAATGATCATTACATGGCATCACACAATTATGGAGAATGTAGGTTATAAGGTAGCTTAAGGCCAGGTCACAAGTTCCTATTTATGTTATTTTTACAATGAAATAATTTTATGAATCCTAGAAGGGAACAAATATTGTAAACCTGTCACAAAACTTGTGTTTAAAATTGTTTTTCCTTCACAACAAACAATATTTAACTATCAGTAATTATAGACTTAAGTTGATAGTTAAAAAGCTAAAATAATAACAGTTCATATTTTGAGAAAGCTAGGTAACATAAGGACTTTCTAAAGCGCCTATAATGAACATAATTCTTAACACTTTGACGTGGTCCGCCTGATGCCGGGCATCAGACCTGTTGTCACCCATGACGACACCATAAGCCTCAAATCAGCACCCTGCAAAACTGTAGACGCTGTAACCCAGGACTAAGTGATATTAAGACAGAAGCAATGTGTTTCAGGAACGTAAAATTTTATAAATACTGGCCATTGGTCGTTACGTGGTCTGCCACGTAACAAGCCAGTAATTCAATGTTAAACCGGCCACATGGTCACGTGTTTTACAACCTCCGGACCTGGAAGAGTATTAAAATTCATCTCTTCTTTTTTTAAGTTCAGCGTAAGGTGTGATTAGTAATTACAAATAAGAAATCTAGAAAAATTCACAAAACAATATCAACCAGGCAAATGTTGACCTAGAATAGGGGGCACAAGGCAGGTGCCAACTTGACAGACTCACATAGCCCTTGCACAACTACAGGACACACAAAAGAAGTAATAAGAAGAGTTTTGTTTAATTGTAAGGTATCACTAGAGGCATACCAGTGTTTTAGGGGTAAGCAAGTTACTATAATCACCATTTTTGTATAGTAGGTGTCAATGACCAGATACTAAAATTACGTCAATCGGCAGTACAAATAAAAAATAACTATTTAAATACAAAGGGCATTTCATAAATAAGCCATGCAAAGACATTCACTGCATCAAAATTTTTCCAATCATAGTTTTGTGTAAAATAAATTTACCACATGGGATTTGGCGCAAAGCAAACCGAAAGTGAGCCTTCTCATCCACTGCCATGTCTCACCAGTCTGAGCTCAGCAGACATAGGGTGCACACAGGTGTCGAGTCTCTTTTGTCTACCCACCAAGTTCATTACAATAGCTCAATTTTCACTTCGGAACCATATTATTATCGCAGCCCCGTGATCGCCACCCTCCCCGGTCGACTCTCAGTCCCAGGAGTTTTCAAATACCAATAATTTCACCAGTGACTTTGGTTACATTTTCAGTTTGCTTAGGCCACTGACTGGCCATAGGGTCAGGCCTGCTTCAGCACCACACCACTTGTTGTATAGTGCTTTAACAGTGTAAATACACCAAGTCTTACAGAACCACGTGTGTGATTATTTCCACTGTCATGAAAGTTTCAAGAGCCCAGCCTACTCTAGAGCAACCAACGTAAGTACCATGTTTTGAGTGTTTGCTACGTAATTCTTACCAAGCGACCACACTGTTTGTGCATTGAGACGTGGAGGGGACCTAAACACCCTCTCTGCGTAGCTACATATTCAGACAGTTACTGGCCTTCGTGTGAGCGGGCGGCCACGTGTTTGTCGACCAAGACCCTGAGAGTACTATGTAGAGTCCCATGTCCGCCCAGGCAATTGAACATCACTGACAGACTGGCCCCCTATTCTGGCAAAGTTTTCAATCAGGGGGATTCATCCCAACTCCCGCCAAATTCTAACATCTTGCAACCGTGTGTCTGGAGAGTTACCCAATCCGAGTTCCAATACACACTGCCTTCCTCCTCACACCCGTATTGGCCACATCAACATCTATGTAACAGTTATACAATATCTGCTCCTTTTTAGGATTAAAAAAATAACAATAGTCACAAAACAGCCCAAGAATAACCATTTTCTGTATTAAGAGGGCTTTTAAAGAGCTTTCCTGAAAGCAAACCCTAAGGGTCGTACCAGGGATGTGGCTGTACTGGTAATGCGTGTTACAAAAAATTCACACTCATACTCGTACTTGCTCCTACAATGTGTTTTTACGCTTGTTTTTCTTTTGAAACGCCACCACACTCCTTGTGTGCTCTCAGACATAAATAAACATTGATCCCGAGGGTACACATCTGAGCATGCATTCACGCATAGCCTATACTTTCTATTCACACTCTGCCATTTAGAACACCACTCTCCGATGTCACTCCGAGCCCAACTATGTGACCATGCATTTTTACGTATTTGTAACACAGCCTAAATATGTCTCCAAATTCAAAAGAGCATTAACACTGCATCGTTTTAATCTACAGTAAAGAATCAAAATTTTTGTAATAGGCCCTAAATCATATTTGCTGAACGCAAATACATGTACCCATAAAGACGTAATATCTTGGAGTAATAATACCTGAACGAAATTTGAGCAATTATTTGCTTTCAATGCCTTAGCTTAGTCGATGAAAGTATTAAATTTATTATGGATAAAAATTATCCTACTTGTCTGGCCATAACAAAACTTTGTGTCCATTCATCTCTACGGTAATTACGAGAATTATTAATTAAATCGCCATCATACAGTAGGACAGAAACATCGAGAAATTTGAATCGTCAGATCATACTGTCACGTAGGGTCACAAACCCTAGTATAAAAAGGCTTCAAAATATCGAAAGGACCATAAAACAGAAAGATTACTTACGTCTTTTTCAAAGCACCACGCGCGCGACGGAAATAACATAATATCAGCATTTATTTATATATGATTGCGACATCATTCCATGGCCTTTCTTCTTAAACACTAGCCACACAATAAAAACACTACATTAAAATAGGTCGCGAGAGTTGATCACGGTCTGCGTTGCAGATTTAAATATTTTTATAAATTTAAATAAGAGGCTCGTATTATAATACATTGCACATTGCAGTTTATAAGACAAATAGGTAGTTCTTTTATTACAGTACAAATACAAAAACCAACAAGATGCATGACAAACGTAGAATGGCATGTGCATTGTTTGGCTGACAGTCAATTGAACTATTTTCCGCCATATGTCCCATCGTTAAAACAAAGGGGTGTGGCAGAGAGCCGTGGCAGAGAGCAAGTTAGGGATAATTACTATAATAATAGATAAACAAAGCTTACACCACGTTGTGCATGTGTATGTGGCATGCAAATAATATAAGTCTATCGTTTAACATATTAGAAACGAGAATAAATATTAAATAAAAGGTGAAAAATATCGGAGAAAATGTGTGTGCGGAAAAGTAACAACTCGCACACAATACAAAGATACATTTTTAAACGTAAACGTAAAAAGCCAATAATTCAATGTCAAACTGGCCATATGGTCACACGTTTCTACAACCTCCGGACCCAGTAAGAGTATTAAAATGCATCTGTTCTTATATATGCGTGCATAAATTATACATAATATGCATTTCAGTTGTATATAATTATTATTACTTCAGTTTTGTGTATAGTACACTGTGTAAGACTTCAAAAATTAAGGTTATATTTATAGGACTACTGATATTTTTAAATGATAAAATGTCTGAATTAATAGACATAAGCCTGCATTAATATACACTTATTTTAAAAAAATACTAAAATACATGTTGTACAGGAACAGATATGTGGAAGTGTGAAACATGAGGTTATCAAGCACATCAGTGCTGTGTACCACAAACCGCGTGGCCGATACCTACGGATGTGGGTTTCAAGTGTCACGAGCGCACACAAAGAGTCCATGAAAATACGTGGATGGGAGCATACACACAACACGTACCGTACCATTAGCTCCGACCATTGCAGCCAACCGCACACAACAGTCAGCTGTGTGTGCACCATCATGCGTGTGCAGAGCACGAGAACAGACAGCACAAAACACCGAATAAATTCCAGTCACTTCTTAACTTTTCCGACGTCGCGACAGAAGATCCACAAGCCTTTATCAATGACTGCGCAAGTCGCCTGCACAGGTATGGTGTATGCGAGGAGGAGTGGACGAGTTGCGTAGCCAATCAGCTTTGGGCGACGCACTGCAGTGGTATAGGTCGGTGACCCACTACGTGATGAAATGGAATTACTTCCTCACCACATTTCAACTACGTTACACTAATACCTTCGCGTAACTACAGGCACGCAGCCACGATGTGCTACAGGTGCTACAGTCCCCCAACCTGCACAGCAACCGATGCAGACTTCGCACCACAATAGGTACTTCTCCACAAGCTCAACATCAGCAGCCAGCAAAACTGTAAAGTAATCCGCATTCCAGTTTCTATTAATCATAACTAGTGTTATGCTCTTGTTGACACCACCGTTACACACAACTTCATCCGCCCACGTTTTGTTGACATTAGGAATTTGCAACAGTGTAAACAAACAGTGCAATTAGTCACCACTGTTTCCAGTGGTGAAGTAATGGGACAGGCAACCATAACTGTAAACACTCGCAATATCGAGACCCAGACAGTGGTGTATGTAGTGAGCGAATTAAGGGAAGACTCTAACCTAGGTTTAACTTTGACGCGGATCATTCCGCAACTCCCTCTCTCTGAGCCCGTCGTGCGCATCAAGCCAACATTACGGAACGGGCCGAGCGCCCGTACAGCCACGGCATATGGGAACGCACCCGGCCACGTGGGCACACGAGGTAGCGGCATCCAGACGCCGCCCCCGCGAGGCCGGGTGCCACCAGCGTGTGCGTCAGCTCAGCATAAATACCGGCAAACGGTAGGAATGTGCCCCCTTGACGAGAAGCGACGTAATTTAATATCAAAGTTGGATACCGTGTAAAAGCCCTCCAGTGCTTTTCCCGTCAAGGGGAGCTATGCCACTCACCAGGAAATAATATAGAGAGGCCAGGGGTAAGTGCGTTTTATGTGTACGGTGCCCCCTCGCAACTTTGTCGTTTTTAACCTTTATACCAGTGAAACACCCCTGCGCCTCGCGACAACTTGGACTCGCCCACGCAGCCAACTTGCCGCCCAAATAATTACATGTGTTCTCCCCCAAACAGTTTCACGTTCTATTTGTTCTGTAATTGCCAGTGTTGTGTTATAGTTATTTCTATTCAAATAACGTCCAAATTCAGTGTCTATGTTTTTAACTGCCGTCTGGTTAAAAATTTCATATAATTAAAAATTATGTAAACTTTCAACAAACTATCCCATTATACAAATTTGGGACTCTAACCCTCAAGTTGTGCTATTATAAGTGTTTTGGGCCTTTGCCCCTGTTTAATTTTGTAACTTTTCTTTTTCGGCGAGTGCTTCCCGCGCTTTGGCGGCACGACGTCATGCACGCGGGAAGGACTCGCCAGTTGGCATTACGCGGCGGACCGGGACGGTCGACGTGCTAGTCACTCCGGGCCCTTCACATCTTTGTATAATCAGTAGCGTATCAATAGTTAGTCTTTTTCGTCTGGAACATATTCTCTTAATCTTTGCTGGCCCGGAGGTGTACCGTCACCCCTGCAACTCGTCGCCCAGGGGCATTACCTAATTAATATTTTTCACTCGTGTGGTGAATTTTCTTACAACAGCATCGCCCACCGGTCGGGCTTAGGACCGGGTCCGCTATTTGCGCCACCAGTATTGTATGTTGGAGTATGGTGCTTTACCAATAAATACGATTTTCCAGATTACAGGTGCGTATTTATTGCTTGCCGCTTCACGGCCATAAGGGCGCGGGACCCTTCAACCCGCTTACCAGTGTTCTACCTACAGTGTGTTATGTGTGTATTTTCTACCTTAGGGCTACGGGCGTGGGGAACGCCATAAGATTCCCCTGCTTAAGTAATCTAGCGACGTAGAGTGGGGAATGTTCTGCAACGCCACGGCCGTCGGCCACGTGGCCTTGAAACTTAGAGTCTCTGCTCTCATGAGTGCCCGTTCTCTCTTAACGGACTGGCGCACCGGGCAAACAACACTTAATCACGACCCCCGCTCACGTCAACTTGACTAACCGAGCAAAACACTATAATTGAAACAGCTGTTAGGCGGATTCATTTCGGGAAGAAAGAGCGCAGGACTGTGTACAACTTTGACCCCCGCCCACAAACAACAACAGCGGTGAACCTAGACGACCTTGACCATGGTGTACCAACTGAATACTGTGAAAGGATGCAAAAATTACTGAACGAGCGGAGAGAGGTTTTTGGTAATGCAGACCCTTAAGGCGAACTAACATCACCGAACATTACATAGAAACTGATCACGAAAGACCACTATTCACACTACCGCTGGAATACGTACAACTGCAGGCCAAAATCTTCAAACAACAAATTTCAGAAATGATAGCAGATGGTGTAATTGAACCCTCAGATAGCCGACAATTCAGTCATAACACTAGCTCCTGAGAAAGATGGTACATGGAGGTTTTGTGTGGATCTGAGACTGCTAAATTTAATTACCAAAGCTGCAGCACCACCTCATATCAGCATCAAAACCGTCCTTAACATGCTAGGCAATGCAAAGATCGTGATAACACTAGATTTAAGGAGCAGGTATTGGCAGGTACCTGTCAAACAGGAACGTAGACACAAAGTGGCCTTCACCGCCTGAGGAGGCGGAGCACACTATCAGTTCTGTGCCATGTCCTTTGGGCTAAAATGGCGCACCATTAACGTTTCAGGCAATGATGGTTCGTGTAGTAGATGGCCTAATAGGAGAATGTGTGGTAGCCTAACTTGACGATGTGGTGGTATGGTCGCAAACATGGGAGGAACACATCCATCATTTGTCCCGTGTGCTGGAAAGACTAGTAATCAACGACCTCGTATGCGCCAATCATAAGTGTCATTTAGGCAAATCACAAATAAAGTTCCTAGGTCACATAGTAAATGCGGAAGGAAACAAACCCGATCAAGATCAACTCAGAATCATGGAAGAGTACAACACACCATGTATGGGCAAGCAGGTCAGCAAGTTTTTCGGACTGATTAATTGGCTACTTAAGTACATCAAAGATTTTGCCGTAGTAACCGCACCCCTCGCCGCACTCACATCACCCAATTTCAAGTTCAACTGGATGCCAGCAGTGAAGCAAAGCTTCAACAACATAAAAGCCCGCTTCAGGGAATGCCAAGCGTAAATGCGACATGACCCCTGTAAGCCTATCTACATACAACAGACGCTAGTTAGCAAGAGACAGGCGCAGTGTTTCTCCAACTAGGGGAAAATGGCGAGCACCACTACCTAGATTAAAGCAGCACAAAATTTGGCCCAGTAGAGAAGCTTAGGTCCGAAGTAGAGTGAGCCACACACTGTGATCGAAACATTGAGCACTAACATGTTAGTGATACAGATAGGACTGCACCGCACAAGGAAAGTGCACAGAGATGACCTGTGTCACACATGGAGCCTGGATGCGCCAGACCCGCTCATGAGCATAGAACAGCACGAAGGGAAAGAAGCGGAGGCGGCAGAGCCCACGATACTAGGTGAGACAGACACTGACCCACCACAACAACCAACGCCACCCCAAAATTGTAGCTAACTGCTCAACGAGACGGGACCCGACGAAATTACGTCACCAGGGAACACCGACGTGGAGCAGGGCATGTCAGCGCAAAACAACCAAAAACACAAGCAGACTGTTGACGTGAACGAATAAGATGTTACACCAGATACAACAGGGGAGGATTCAGAACCTACTGGGCTGCGTTCCAGAACGTTACTCCAGGAGCAGAGTAAAGTAATGGAGAGTAAGGCTGAGTGAAACAAGAGTAAAATTGGTTTTGGAATGGGCGTAGAGTAAACAGATTCAGTTGTTTGTAAACATTGCGACTTAATTTTTTGGTTCGACAGCTGTAATTTTAAAATTTAATATTATAAGATATTAACTGTTCTGAATTGTGGTGAAAACAAATGTTCGTTAGTATCACGGTTTGACGTGTTGGTGGTAAGACACAGGGGGTGGGGGCATCTTACTTACGCCCTGGAGGGTGCCGGCTGCTGCTGGTGATGGCCCTAGGTCTACCGCCCGTGTGGCGAGTCCCCTCTGTATCCTCCACGTCGACATGTATGTTGTTGTGATGCTGGGAAGTGGAACTAGCACCCGAAGGACCATGAAATGGCCATGGCCAAATAACTTACCCGCGTGAATAGATTTCGCCACTGATTTATTGCGTTATTATTGGCAGACTGTATATTACACGTACGTGCCTTAAGCGGTCCCCACGTCTATAGCCGGTGGGTGGTTAACTCGGTAAACGCGAACACAGGTTACGCGATGGTGAAGTTATGTTGGAAAGATAAACCCCTGGGCGCAAGAGCTTGCAGGGATGGAGGTGGCTCTATGCCTGGACTATTAAATTAGTGTTACATTAATAAGGCTCCTGAAAAACTAGATCAAATCACTATTGCAGCTACATGATACAACAAGATACGGCGATGGTCCAGGAGCCGCGAACATGTGGCCTACCTCTTACACACTCGAGACAAGACTGCCGAGCAATGGCGTCCGCTCTCGCTAGTAGCTGAGAGCGCCCACCAAAACTATTCACGAGGCTGCTTTAAGCATGTTGTGTTGTAGTTGTGTACATACAAAGACACTAAAATTTACATGAGACACATATGAGCCCTTGGAGATGTTAACATAATTGGGTTTGCTGAAATGGCATAAAAAAACTTACATAGTGAAATTAATTTAATTGTGCTTTCTGCTCTGGTTGACTTGTTAAGCTGTCTCTCTAAGTCCGAGCTGGCACTGTTTATTATTCTAACACACATAGAACACTTGGATGTAACACATTTCCCACCATTCACATTTTAAGTATAAAAAGTTGTTGACGCGTTGCACTGTCTTTGTGGTTGTCAGGCTGTTGGTCTGGGCCACTCCCAGCGGTCGAGCATCGTTGAACAATTATGAAGCACTTTACCTAATAAATTTGTTTGCCCTACTTGTGGGTGCTCAATAATTCCCTAAAATTATGGAGACTGCCTCGTCCATTATTACTTTGCCCTAGTAACTCCCGCACTGTCTGTTTCAGGCGACATTCGTTCCGGCATTTGTGCACATCGTGATCAGCGACAGCGTAATGCTTGTTGTAACGACCAATGTCACTTGTTTAGCTGGTGTTGGGATGTGTTGCGGTGATGTTACTTGGTTGATTTACTTTAAATATTGACACTTTCTTTTGTGTACACTTGCTAACCACGTGGGCACATTAACTTCAGTGCTTAGTCGGTCCCATCAGTACCGGGCGCATGCAGGGTGCCTTCCGAATTCCGCGGACAGTTGTCGTGTATACTGCCCGTGTCATTGGTTTGTGTTGACGAACGGTCGCGATGCACGCGTGGGCTATTGAGCACACGTCAACAGCCCTTTACTGGTAAGACCGTTTGTAAACACTGTCTCAAGCACAACACATTGGCGCAGGTAGGGTGCACCGAGCGCGCAGAAAATAGCAAGTGCATTGTGGTTCTGTAGTGGTCGCTTCAGCGGCGTCATTTCAGGTTTTTCTAGGTGGGGGCAAGATTTTGTTTTCTGGCGACAGTGACCTTGTTGCACCTTTTTTATTAATTAAGCATGCATAAATTAGATGCTTTAATAATAAAACTTATGTTTTATGTGCTTAAGTTAGCATTATTTTAATTTAAAAATATTAAAATTGTATTTATACACATAAAATTCTAAATCCAAGGGGGGCATTTGCCCCCCCCTGTAGCCCCAAATGACGCCCCTGTCGCTATTCTGTGCACTCTGTGCTGTATGGGTCTCTTCCTCGATTGAGATGGCTCCTGACCTTGGGTGATGCGCGTGCAACAGCTGCAGGCCGGTGCGGTGTGGCGTGCACGCTTGGAGCGATGGGGCGCCATCATACTGTTGTCTCCACCGTTGTCCATGCTGTCTGTTGTTTGCTTGGCTGGTGATGGCTCACGTGGTCACAGTCGCGAAGTCGCTCCGTGTTGTTAGACTCCTGGCGGTGTCGATCCCGTGTTCTTTTCCCTTTGCTCTGCATATCTTGTGCTCGGCTCGTAATCCATTGTGGTATCAGTGGGCGAGGAATGGTAGCAGTTCTGTTTCAGCTGGGCGAGAACGGGGAACGGCACATTATAGACTATATCAGTGCAAAATTTGGCCCAGTAGAAAAACGCTATGATATCAACGAGCGAGAATGTCTCGCAGTAGTGTGGGCATTCATTCAAAGGCTTTAAATTATAAGAGTAGTTCTCATATCTTATGAAATAAAGATAATCCCAACAGAATCACTCCAGCACCTGTAATGTTAAAATGAAGCAAATCAATAATACACAATATTATGCATCAATCCCCCCCCCCCCAATGACACAGAGTAACGTTTTGGAATGCCACCCGGATATCGCAATGGAGTTGGAGTCAAGTACGACATGGGCAGACACAGCTTACTCAAAGGAGCGAGTAACAGGGCCAATGCCGCAACGAGTTGAGCGAGGACAACGAACGACATCATGACGGCGACCATGTAAATTCTCTCCCAGCACCCAAACATCGGACAGTGAAGATAACAGCGAAGACACCAGAGTAACACCTCCGTATCGTTCAAAACGCCCACAGCGCATCACTCAACCACGCCACTTCTGCGCACCAGACCACCAAGGTCTTGCACCAAGGCAGAAGCAGAGGCCTCTCAACCATCACCAAGCGCACAGAATAGCGGCCAACACAGAGCTCAAACCACCTCGCTACTTCTTGCGCACCAGACGCCTTCCCACAACTCCCAAATGTTGCACTTAAGGAACAGCAAGCACAAATGGTCTTTCCCGGGGGGGGGGGGGAGAGTTGTATGTGTACCTAACGCCACACGTTCCTTAGCGACAGTTCGCATGCACGCACGCCAGCGACCGCAGCAGCACAGCCAGTACCGTCAGCGACACTTCGGATTTCGGAACGCACCCTAGGACATCCTGCGACCATTAAGGTCAACTGAGCAGGCTACATTCACGAACATCCAGCCAATCAACAGCCAAATACAGAGAATGTAATTTACAGCACAAAATCAACCAAACATCACCAACAAAATGTAGAACAGCTTCGTAAGAGCAGATGACACTATTCGTTTCATCGGGCATTGCGATGTCACTGTTGACATGTGCAAATGCCGAAACATGTGTTATCTAACTTGCAGTGGGGGTGTGAGTGAGAAAATTACGACGATTTCAACTGTGCACTCGGATTTGCTGATATTTTAATTGGCTAAAATGTAAATACCACAACAGTCCTAAAATCCTATTATTTAAAGTGCTAAACGACTCTGAACCACAGAATGCACCCAGAGTGCCAACATAACGTACGTGAAGTCGGCGCAAAGAGCGCCAAGTGTATTTTATCAAAGTTTTAAATAGTGTTTTCTTTATTAGTGTAGAACTGTTTACATGCTAATTCATTGCTACACATACCAGCTCAGACCTAGAGAGACAGTTTAATAAGCTACCTGGAGCGGAAGGCAATAATAAATAATTTACCTTCACTTGCAAATATGTTCTGTTTACAGTAACCATATTTATGTAAATCATCAAAATGGTTTATGTACTTTTTATGTAATTTTTAAAGTGTTTTTGTATTTAGCTTTCCTGTCTAACTTGCAAAAGCTGACACAAGGTGTCATTTTGGTGCGCACTCCTGGCCTTGAGCGAGGATTGGCACCATCACGAAGTCAGTCTTGTTCGTGGCGTGTAGAAGGAGACGCCACACACGTGCGTCTCCTGGACCATAATCTTTGTTTGCATAACCACAGTGTAGCTACAACATTAATGTCTTTTTACCGGAACTTAATTCTGTTATTTTTCGTCCAGGAGTAGTGTCCCCTCAGCCCTGCAAGTTCATTCCTCCCAGGGGCGTAACTTTCATAACTTTACGTGTATTTCATAGTCGTGTTGTTTGCGAGCTTTTTTGCTTTACCACCCACAGACTTAGTGAGCGGGGTCCGCTTCACTGCACATCATGCAGTTCTTATTTGTTCAGTGTTGAGTAACCGTAGTAAATCACAATAAACGTATTTACGTATTATGAGTTATTTCGACATTAGCCACTTCCTGGCACTTAGGGAGCTAGAACTCCAAACCAGCACCTCCACAGCTTCTACCTTCACATCGGAGACGTGCAGAAGATCAAGAGGAGCATTGCCACACAGGCGGTAGACCTGCGAACCTCATCAAACACGAGCAGCCAGTAATTCGGGTGTTGGCGGATTTCCACCAAAACCCACGTGTGTTCTAGGGTTTGCCTCATCCCCCTTGCCCTCACACCAACGCATGTCAAGGGTGCTGGCAGAAGAGGTCCTAATGAGATACCCTCGTGTCTATTACAACTTTTGCAAATATTGTTTGATAAAGACGATGTTTGTTTTTACTCGGAAAAATGTGCCGACCAAAACAAAAACTAATTAATGGTTTCTTTGTACAAGTATGTTGTGTCCATTAATGATACTGAAACATTACACAAAAGTTTTTATTGACTGGACACACACTCTTTCTCGTAAAAGTAACAATATTTGTATTCCTCAAATTTATTTTTATTTTTAATCACGTGGATAAAAAGTTGACGCGAGCGGGGGTTGGTGATTAGATAGTGAATTGCCCGGTGCGCCAGCCCGTTATTGGAGAACGGGCACTCAGTTGGTAGATTCTTCTCTCGCAGGGCCGCGTGGCCGACGGCCGTGGCGTTACTTAAGTGATCACCCCACTCGACGTCTGATTGGTTGTTGCGCAGAGGAATCTTATGGCGTTCCTCACGCCCGTAGCACATAAGAAAGCACTAAAATAAAATTACACCCTACGCAATGCACTGAGGAGTGTGGG